>JBBPBR010000005.1:47681594-47692472 GCA_037974775.1 Cicer pinnatifidum | reverse complement strand
TTTTTTTTTGTTGAGGTTTTTCTATAATCTGGGAAGAAAATCTATACTTAAACTTAAATATTGTTACACATATTTAAGCATGACCGAAAGTCCAAATTTTATTATTATAATTTGATTCGTGCTTGGTTTTATTTAAACTTGAAATGATCCGAAGCTTGATAATTCTTCCCTGTTTAGCTATTATTTTGATACTGGGCCGCATTTCTTTTGAGAACATGGTACATATGAAAAGGTATACATATATATATACATCAAATTCACAATCCTAAATATAATCATCCAATTAACTCCTAAATTTTTTTTTCAAATTCACTATCTTAAAGTAATTATCCAATTCACAATCCTAAAATAGTTATTACAATCACTATCTTAAAATAATCATCAATTTCACAATCCTAAAATAGTTATCAAATTCACCATCTTAAAATAATTACCAAATTCACTATCCCAACATAATTATCAAATTCACTCATAAAATAATTATCTAATTCACTATCTCAAAATAATTATCAAAATCATTCCTAAAATAACTATCAAATTCATTCCTAAAATAATTCTATCTTTCCACTAGAATTCAAAAGGAATAGGCTATAATACTAATAATGTTAATCAAGTCTGACTCATCCTAATTATTCCTTAAAGGTATCCCTCCACATTCATATATATATATATTTGTTGATTCATATATAGATTTGCTGAAATCAAATAGATAAGCTTATTCATGTACCTGGTCAGAAATTAGGAAGCGGCTGGCAGAGCTACACTTGTATTTTCTTCTAATAGTCTATAAGCATAACCAGAGGCACATTCTTTCCATTTGGAGGCGGATATGCGTGTATATATATATATAGGGGCAACTAGGTTTACATTATTATTATTATTTATTATAATAGTTACTACTATTATTATTATTTATTATTTTTATTATTATAGTTATTACTATTATTAACCCATTTTATTAGTGTTAAAGATAACAATTAACGTAACGACATGAATTCGGTCCGCGTATTATTTTATATATATATATATATATATATATATATATATATATATTATTTTTGTAAGGTAAATATAGTTATTAATGAGTTAATTCAATTACTACGGAAAACACACAAGACGCACCTAAAGAAATTAGAACACATATTAACACTCATATATAAAAATAAAAATAAAATATAGTATTGTATAATTATACTATTTAAAATAAGGTAAAGAGAAATTGGGGTGTTACATTTCTCCCCCTGTTGAAGAAAATTTCGTCCTCGAAATTTACCTGACGGAAATAGTTCGGGATAAGAATCGCGTATATGACTTTCGACCTCCCACGTAGCACTTTCACCAGTAGCACCTCCCCAAACAACCTTAACCAATGAAATCGCCTTACCCCTTAATTCTTTGGTCTTTTGGTCCTCAATCCGTAGCGGTAAGGTCTCAAAAGTTAGATTCTCTTTTATTTGGACCTTGTCTGACTCAATCACGTGTGAGGGATCGAAAATGTACTTGCGAAGTTGAGACACATGAAAAACACTATGGAGATTAGAAAGAGACGGAGGCAACGCGATCTGATATGCTACGTTACCGACACGTTTTAGAATTTGGTAAGGTCCTATAAATCGAGGTGTAAGCTTTCGCATTTTTAATGCCCGACCAACCCCAGTTGTTGGAGTAACTCTCAGAAATACATGATCACCTTCTTGAAATTCGAGGTTTTTCTTTCTTTTATCATGGTAACTCTTTTGCCTACTTTGAGATGCTCTCATCTTTTCTTGAATAATTTTTACTTTATCAGTAGTTTGTTGAACAATCTCAGGTCCTAACACAAGGTTATCACCCGTCTCAAACCAACACAGAGGGGCCCTACATCTTCTCCCATACAACGCCTCAAAAGGGGCCATTCCAATGCTAGAGTGGAAACTATTGTTATAGGTAAACTCTATAAGTGGCAAAAAGCTATCCCAACTTCCATTTTGTTCCAACACACAAGCTCTCAACAAGTCTTCTAGGGATTGATTGGTTCGCTCAGTTTGACCATCTGTCTGTGGGTGATAGGCTGAACTCATCCTAAGGTTCGTACCTAAAGCGTTTTGTAAACCTTGCCAAAACTTAGAGGTAAACCTATGGTCTCTGTCTGATACTATACTTGATGGGATTCCATGCAACTTCACAATTTCCTTTATGTATATTTCAGCTAACCTTTCCATAGAATAATTTATGTTTATCGGAATAAAGTGAGCAGATTTAGTTAATCTATCCACAATAACCCAAATACTATCGTACCTTTTTGGAGTTCGAGGTAAGCCTACAACAAAGTCCATAGAGATGCTATCCCACTTCCATTCGGGAATACTCAAAGGTTGCATCAAACCTGAAGGTTTTTGATGTTCTACCTTAGATTTTTGGCAAGTCAAACAAGCATACACAAATTCAGCAACATCTCTTTTCATTTTAGGCCACCAAAATATCTTCTTGAGGTCCTTATACATCTTTGTGGCTCCAGGGTGAATACTTAGACAACTCCTATGTCCTTCCTCTAAGATCATCTTTCTTAACTCCTCTACATCGGGAACACAAATCCTCTCCTTAAATCTCAAAATTCCATCCACACCTATTTTAAAGTCAGGTTCTCTCCCTTGGTCAATTGACTGTAACTTATCTAAAAGATATAAATCCAACTTCTGACTCTTTTCAATCTCTTCCAATAGTCCACTAGTTACCTTCAACATTCCCAATTTAATACTTTCTGGTGTCACTTCACAAACTAGACTAAGGTCTCTAAATTGTTCCAACAACTCACTATGCTTAACCATTAAGGCGGACACACTCAAAGTCTTCCTACTCAAGGCATCAGCCACTACATTGGCCTTTCCAGGGTGATATTTAAGCTCAAAATCAAAATCTTTAAGGAATTCCATCCACCTACGTTGTCTCATGTTCAACTCCTTCTGATCAAAAAGATACTTAAGGCTCTTATGGTCACTAAAAACCTCAAATCTAGATCCATATAAATAATGTGTCCACATTTTAAGTACAAAGACAACTGCTGCTAGTTCTAGGTCATGGATAGGGTAGTTTCTCTCATGAATCTTCAGTTGCCTAGAAGCATATGCTACTACCTTTCCATCCTGCATAAGTACTCCACCTAATCCGGAACTACACGCATCACAATATACTACAAAAGGTTCACTCAGGTCAGGTAATACTAAGATTGGTGCAGAGGTCAATCGTTTCTTAAGCTCTTGGAAACTATTCTCACAATGAGTATCCCACACAAACAATTCCCCTTTACGGGTCAACTTAGTCAAAGGTAAGGCCAACCTGGAGAATCCTTCTATGAACCTACGATAATAACCTGCCAATCCTAGGAAACTCCTAATCTCAGTCACTGATTTAGGTGCTTTCCATTCTAAGACACTCTCCACTTTGGTAGGATCAACAGCTATTCCCCCTTTTGAAATTATATGTCCTAGGAAACTTACTTCCTCTAACCAAAATTCACACTTAGACAACTTGGCAAATAATTGTTTCTCCTTAAGGGTTTTCAAGACTATCCTTAGATGTTCACCATGTTCTTCCTTAGTCTTAGAGTACACTAAGATATCATCTATAAACACAACCATAAAAGAGTCTAGGTAAGGATGAAAGACCCGATTCATGTAATCCATAAACACTGCTGGTGCATTAGTCACACCAAAAGGCATAACCAAATACTCGTAATGGCCATAACGGGTCCTAAAGGCGGTCTTAGGGGTATCAGAAGGTTTCACTCGGATCTGATGGTAACCTGACCTTAGATCGATCTTACTAAACACACATGATCCTCTCAATTGATCCATAAGGTCATCTATCCTAGGTAGCGAATACTTATTCTTGATTGTCACTTTATTAATTCGACGGTAATCTACGCATAACCTCATAGAGCCATCCTTCTTCTTAACTAACAACACAGGTGCACCCCATGGTGAAACACTAGGCCTTATAAATTGTTTATCTAAAAGCTCTTCCAATTGTTTCTTAAGCTCAGACAATTCTAAGGGAGACATCCTATACGGTGCCATGGATATGGGTCCAGTACCTGGTACCAGGTCAATGCTAAACTCAATTTCACGCTCTGGTGGTAAACTAGTGACATCTTCAGGGAATTCACACACAATAGGAACATCTCGTATTACCACTTTTTCTTCAAATTCCAATGAGGCAAGGATCATGTATAACTGGGCATCTTCTTTCAAGAGTGCCTTCACTTGGTTGGTGGATATATTGCTAGGCTTATCCCTCTCTTCTGACTCCATGAATTCAATGGTTTTACTAAAAAAATCTACGCGGACACGGTTGGCAGATAGCCAATCCATACCAAGAATCACATCAACCAGACGCAAAGGTAGACACACTAAGTTAACTCGAAAGTCCCTTCCACACACATGGATAGGAATGTCAAGACAGACACTAGAGGTATCAACAGAATCACTAGTTGGGGTATTCACAATCAACTCATACTGTAAACGAGATACATGTAGTCCTAAACGTCTAACACAATCAAGAGAAATAAAAGAATGAGTGGCACCATAATCAAATAGTACAAATAAAGGAGTATCACTTATGAGACATGTACCTTGGATCAAGTTGTCTTTCTCAGACGCTTCTGCACCACTGAGGGCAAATACTCTTCCATTGGATTTAGGTCGGCTGGCTTGGGAGCTCTGGTTTCCAGGCTGTGGAGTCTTCCTTGGGTAAGGGCATGTGGTGCTAATGTGGCCTTGTTGTTGACAATTAAAACAAGTAATTCCAGCATCTCTACATTCATATGTCATGTGACCCTGCTTTCCACACCTGCTACATCGGATCGGAGTAGCTAGATAACCACTATTACCATTGTTGTTGCGCGAGACTTGACTCATGTTGTTACTATTTCTGCTACTAACTCCTCGTCCATTGGGGTTTCCTCTACCACTCCCATAACTATAACTGTTCCCATTTCCTTTTCCATTACCACCACTGGCTCCTTTTCCAGCTGAAAAACTGTGTTGTTGATAATTCAAATGACTTCCAGATCTACTAGGAGGGAAAGAGTAAGGTTTTCCTCTATTATGATGCATAGGCCTCTTGTCCTTCATGATTCTAGTGTTTCGGTAATGTGCCTTTTCAGCACGGCTATCCTCATCATAAATCCTACTCTTATTCACTAGGGTAGGAAAGTCGCGAATCTCTTGCATTCCAACCTGTTTCTTGATCTATGGCCTGAGTCCCATTTCAAACTTGATACACTTGGACTTTTCTCCTGCTTCTCCAACATAGAGTGGATAGTACCTGGATAATTCCTCGAACTTAGCCGCATACTCCGCTACCGACATATTCCCCTGTTCCAATTTAACAAATTCCATCTCCTTTCTATTACGGATATCTTCAGGAAAATACTTAATCAGAAACATGTTCTTGAATATAGCCCAAGTAATTGCAGTCCCTTCATTCTCTAAACGTTGGCGGGCATTATCCCACCAATGTTCAGCTTCCTCCGTCAACATAAAGGTACCAAGATGCACTTTCTGACCTTCGGGACATGCCACTCCTCTGAAAATTTTCTCAACTTCTTGCAACCACTTTTGAGCTCCATCAGGATTATAGTGACCTTCAAATGATGGGGGTTAGCCTTGTGAAATCAATCCATCACCATGAATTCATTTATCTGCACATTTCCTTGGCCACCACTATAGCTAGTAGCTTGAGCAACAACTTGAGCAGCAATCTGTGCAGCTTGAGTAGCAGCTTGCAAAGAGGCTTGTGCAGTAGCTTGGGATTCAGCCAAAGCTTGGAGAGCCTGCACTGTAACTCCTGCCATGGACTCTAGAGCCTCAGCAATCGCAGCATCATTCCTTCCACCAGCCATCACTACCTACATCAATCAGATAAGCCAATCGAATATAGTGAGACACTTAGGGAAGTGAGGAACTAACTTAGCTCTACAATACTAACACAATAATGACCACAACTACAAAATACATAACAGAATACACAAGGAAACATAGCGAACACATAACACATTTACGGTCTGATTGGACAGACCAGCTCTGATACCACTAATGTGACACCCTAAACCCCAAAGATTTTTTTTTTTTTTGATTATTAAGGCAAAGAATATCACATAATCATAAACGTGTCACATAAATTCAAAACTTCCATCAAACGTAATGAAATCGAAATCATAATGTCAAACAACAAAATCCTTTTTGAAGTATACGTACTTATGTTTTAAACTCAGTGTAAATAAAGTCCCCACCCGATGTCACTATCAGAGCGGAAATTCCCAAAATAAAAATACTCCAAAGAACATCAATACAATGCATATAAATAGAGTCTTCAAGACATGACGGCTTCCGCCTCTCTGATGGTATTAATCATCACCTGCAACTTATAGCTCGTCTGCGTCCGTCGCAAACGCCAAACACAAACAACGAGGGGTGAGTATCGAAATTATGTAACAGTATAAAATGCACGAGGAGAACACGCAAACAATCAAATTATCACAATCTCCAAAAACAGTCAAGTGTATAATATCAACGACTTATCAAATCCATTCATAATAAGACAATCAAAATAATGAAATGCTATGCATGTCCTATACTCTATACTTCATCATCTGGTACCATTCTACTCTAAAGTATTTGGTTAGGAGGCCTGATACTATGTCACTACAAGAGCGGACGGACAATTCATGAATGGCCAAGTCCTCATAGATCCCCTCAACTCAACCCGAGACACATATACGCGACAGTCGGGGTACTCTTGTGTTGCACGGTAGTTCTCGGCCTTAGGGAATAACCCACTAATCCACTTAGGAATTCCCCACTAGGTGTACCCCCAAGGTCTATCAGTCTTACTTTACAGTTCGACTGTAGCCCTCCACGATCAGGCTCATTCAGTTGTACTTCCCCAAATCACTAGGTTTGTCAGACCCTCCCTATATGATGACAAAATAATCCTAACTCCAAAATCTACAACACCGGTCTCAGACTTACTCGATCATCACAACTCATTAAGTTTCAATCTGACTTCATAATATTTCATCACTATATCTTTATCAGTTGATCACACTAAAATCACAATATTTGGTTTACACTACTCACAATACACAATCCAATAACATCAATCACATAATAAGGAATTCAATAGGTGGCGCATTTTAGTAATATCACAAATTCAATCAAGTGACAAAAACATTCAAGTACATATCATTCACACATTAACAATTAACATAAGATTTCATAAAATCAAACAACATGCAACCTTGCTATAAATTCACAACAGCATGCAACCTTTCATATATATATTTGTTGATTCATATATAGATTTGCTGAAATCAAATAAATAAGCTTATTCATGTACCTGGTCAGAAATTAGGAAGCGGCTGGCAGAGCTACACTTGTATTTTCTTCTAATAGTCTATAAGCATAACCAGAGGCACATTCTTTCCATTTGGAGGCGGATATGCGTGTATATATATATAGGGGCAACTAGGTTTACATTATTATTATTTATTATAATAGTTACTACTATTATTATTATTTATTATTTTTATTATTATAGTTATTACTATTATTAACCCATTTTATTAGTGTTAAAGATAACAATTAATGTAACGACATGAATTCGGTCCGCGTATTATTTTATATATATATATATATATATTATTTATTTTTGTAAGGTAAATATAGTTATTAATGAGTTAATTCAATTACTACGGAAAACACACAAGACGCACCTAAAGAAATTAGAACACATATTAACACTCATATATAAAAATAAAAATAAAATATAGTATTGTATAATTATACTATTTAAAATAAGGTAAAGAGAAATTGAGGTGTTACAACTATAAGGTAAAAATCTACGATGTCCAAGAAACACATTCTTCTTACAATGTTTCAACCGCATCCAATTTGTACTCTCTTCACATATAGGACATGCACACTGACCTTTAATGCTATATCCTGATAAATTACCATATGCTGGAAAATCGTTAATTGTGCCGAACAACATAGCCCTCAAATTGAAACATTCTTTCTTATACCCATCATAAACTTCCACACCTGTCTCCCATATACGTTTTAAATCTTCGATTAAAGGAGTCAAGTATACGTCGATACCATTCCCCGGTTGTTTGGGTCCAGAAATTAACAAAGACAACATCATAAACTTACGCTTCATACATAACCATGGAGGTAGGTTATATATTACCAAAATCACAGGCCACATGTTATGTGAGATGCTTTGAAGACCATGTGGATTCATTCCATCAGTAGAAAGTGCAAGTCTTAGATTTCTTGACTCTATCCCGAATTCAGGATAATCGTGATCAATTTTTGCCCATTGTGGGGAATCTGCAGGGTGTCGAAACATTCCATCTCTAATTCTTTCATCTGCATGCCATGTCAAGTGTTTTGAATCTGCTTCACTGCGATACATGCGCCTTAATCTTGGTATTATAGGAAAATACCACATGACTTTTGCTGGAGTAGATTCTTTCTTCTTATATCGAGAGACATTGCATTTCGGACACGCCTTAAGTAGTTCATATTCATTTCGAAATAAAATGCAATCGTTAGGACACGCATGAATCCTTTTGTAACTCATGCCAATAGAACACAAAATCCGTTTAGCCTCGTAGGTTCGACTGGGAAGTTCATTATCATCTGGCAACATATTTTTTATGAGTGTTAATAATTCTGTAAAGCTTTTATCAGACCATCCATTACTCGCTTTTAAGTTGTACAACTTTAATATCGCTGACAGTCTTGTGAATTTAGTAAAACATTATATAATTCTTTCTTTGAATCACTCAACAAACTTTCAAACATTTTAGGACAATCTCGAAGATCTTCTTCAACTGCTTTGGCGATCTCATCAACTCGGTCTGGCTCATATGTATTTGTATCAAAGTCAGTTGAAGCATATGTCGAACTATTCTCAAAATTAATGTTTCCTTTTTTTTTCTCACCATGTCTTATCCAACATGTGTAGCTTTGATCAATTCCATTACATACTAGATGCCCTTCTAATTCATCTTCTCTTACACGTTTTCCAAAACAACATTTTAAACAAGGACAAACTACTCTATTTGGATCTTTTGCATTCTTCACTGCAAACTCAACAAACTCCTTCACTCCAATTTCATACTCTTTTGACAATCGATTGGCAGACATCCATTTCCTATCCATATTATACGACCTATATAAATGAAGTTACAAAAATAATAAGCTTTCAAAACATATCAACAAGTTTCAAAAAGAAACCAATATCAATTAACAATTTCAAAACAGAACAGATCATGTGGTATGAGTTTTTGACTAGTAGAAGAGATTTAATATATATATAACAATTTTTAGTTTTCAATTATTAAAAAACTAAAGATTTTTTGACAAAAAAAAATTAAAAAATACCTGAGACAACGTAGATGGCCGCACAATACGTAGAGGATATGAGGGTTCCCAGAGTAGAACAATGCGCATGTATTTAATTATTTGAAAGATGTAGAGGATATGAGGGTTCCCAACGTATATAATTATTTGAAAGATGTATTTTACAGCGCTTGTACTAAAAGCGCTGTTATAGGTAGTTAAATTCAATGAAAGCATATGTATTTTACAGCGCTTGTTAAAAAAGCGTTGTAATAGGTAGTTAAATTCAATGAAAGTGCATGTATTTTACAGCGCTTGTGAAAAAGCGCTGTAATAGGTAGTTCAATTATTTGAAAGCGCATGTATTTTACAGCGCTTGTGAAAAAAGCGCTATAAAATAATACGCAAAAGCGCTTCATTTTACAGCGCTTTTGTGGAAAGCGCTGTAAAAGCCATATAACATTATGCGCAAACGTTATATGACCCTACAACAGCGCTTGTCAAAAAAAGTGTTGTAAGAGGCTCCGTTATTTTTAAAATATATTTACAACAGCGCTTGTGTTTAGCAAGCGCTGTAAAAGGAGCGCTGTTAAATGTCATTGTTGGCGTAGTGTACTTATCCACTATAACATAGAGCAAAAAGTTACAAACGCAAACCACAAGTCTAATAAGAAGGTAATTAACTTAATTATGTCAACAATTCAACTTCACTAAAATTTTAACAAATAATTTCATGGTTTATGTAGGCACTCAGGTAAGAACTTATAATCACAACACAATAAGAGTAGACAAACAATAAATAGTTAATTAGTAACTTCAAATATACGTATAATGATACAAAACAATATAGCACATGACAAATAACACAATAATATAACACAGAAAAACATGATGGTGAAAATAATCAATTCGCAAGACAACTCAACTTACACGACTAACATTTGACTATCACTTAACCGACACTCAACTTACTCGACCTGATTGAACAAACATGCTCTGATACAACTAATGCGACACCCTAAACCCCAAAATGACATATATAATAATTTATACTAGATTTTTTTGAGTAAAATTTGCATCAGATAAAGAAAATATATTTACAAGAAAATAAAAACTTTTGTAACAAATTTTGGATATCACGTTTTCAAAGTATACATAGAACAATTTAAACTTTATTACTCAATTAAAACAATTTAATTTCAATGAACTTGATTTAACTATAAATTCTTATTTTAATTCCAAAAACTTGTTAGTACTAAAGTTTTCATATAAAAAGTCATTTGTAGTTATTCTTATTTTGGGTATTTCAACTAAAAAAATTTAAATGAGGGTATAGGATTAATTGGGGGTACAAAAGCCAACTTTCGTGCTTATTTGAAAAAAAAAACATAGGATTTTATTATTTCAGGCCCATATCATCAAAGTTTTACGCAAATTTCATAGAAGGGACAATTAATAAAAATAAAGTTTACGGTTAAATATTTTTAGC
>JBBPBR010000005.1:47650781-47660892 GCA_037974775.1 Cicer pinnatifidum | reverse complement strand
AATTTTATATTTTATGTTTTAAAATTTCAACAATGTTGTCCTTATTTTTACAAAAATTCAAAACAATCATCAAATTTTTCAAATAAAACCGATAAAATTCATTATCATCTTCAATAAAATACAAATTTAATCAAATTCATATCTTAAATCTTGAAATAAACTCATATTTTCATTCTTTATTTGATGTTGTTGGAGATGAAAATATGAGTGTATTTTAATATTTGAGTTATGGATTTGATAAAATTTGCATTATATTGAAGATCATTATTAATTTTATGGGTTTTGGTTGAAAATTTTGATGATTTTTTTGAATTTTTGTAAAAAAATGATAACATAATTGAAATTTTAAAACATAAAATATCAAATTGTCACGTAAAATTAAAATAAAGGACCAACTCGGGAAAAAAAAGATAAATGACTAAAACGTTACCTGAAATTAAGTTAAAGGACCACGAATGTAATTTAACCTTAATATTATCTCGATTAAATTAAAAATTTTAAATATATAGCTAGTGAATAAAAAAAATTATTTCTACCACTACGCGAAAAACTGCATTTTACAGCGCTTTTTTTAATTCATTTACAGCGCTTTTTCAAAACAAAAAGCCCTATGGAATCGAGCGCTGTAAAAGATACAACAGCGCTTTTAAAAAAGCGCTATAAATCATGTAAATATAACGCGCGCGCTTGTTATGCACATTTTACAGCACTTTTTTTAAAAAGCGTTGTAAAATGCACATTTATTCCAATCGATTTGCCAATCGACTTGACTTGTCCCAGTAACTCAGATATTTAGTTAAAGTCGATGTGCCAATCGATTATGCAATATGTGCCTTTTACAGCGTATATTTGGTGTGCCTTTTACAGCACTTTTTTAAAAAAACGCTCTAAAATGCAGACCCATAATTCATATATTTGGTGTGCATTTAACAGCGCTTTTTTAAAAAAGCGCTGTAAAATGTCCACCCAATACACATTTTACAGGGCTTTTTCAAAAAAGCGTTGTAAAATGTGTATTTTTTTTTTAAACGTTGTAAATTATATTTTTGAAAAGCGCTTTTTAGCTTTTTATGACAATATTTTTTAGAAAGCGCTGTCTTTTATCTTTTTATCCAAAATTATTTTGATCCATTTCACATAACACAACCAGAATCAGTTCACACAACACAACCAGTTCACACAACACAACACAACCAGATACATATATATAACCCTGTAAAACTGTAATTTACAACCTAATTAACTACATTCAGATACATATATATAACCTAATTTACAACCTAATTAACTACATACATTGAACCTAATTTACAAGCACATACTGACACCAGTCTTTCTTTAATTCCATTAGATCTTCCTCAAAATATGATGGATTGGAATTGTCAAAGTACTGCAATATAAAATTTGAACATATTATATTAAGTTAGTATCAAATATATAGATAATTTGTATATGAAAATCATATGATGAAAATACCGTACCGTTTTTGGGATAATAGTTTTATTCTTGTCAACAATCTCCTTCATGAATCTCAATACGTAGTACCCACAGTCGATGTTGTTTGTTTGACGTGGGCACTTTATTGGAATCCATGTAATGTTATTAGACTTTTGCTTCGACACTGTAGCACCTCTTTGAGCTCGAAAAACTTTTAAGGCACTATCGAATGAATAAATGTGATTATTATAGCATGAACAAACATATTATTTATATATATATGTAAGAAATAAATGAATATTACTTACGTGTCGAGCATAGTCTTTATTTCGGAGTGATTGTTGTAATTGCCATGCACGGGATCCAAATAGTATATAACTTCAGAGACCGCATTGATTACAAATAGCACCTAATGTGCCCTACAACAACAAAAAATTGGTTTAGCAATTTTATTTATACACAACTAATAAATTAAATTCTCATCAATTAAAAAAGATAAAATTACGTACCCTGAATTATATGGTGCGAAGAACAATTTATCATTTTCTATATTTCCTAAAAACATATCTACAATGTATTTCTTTACATTGTCTGGATCGAGTTTCCACATTGACATCTTATGCGGAGACAAGAATGAGTATTTATTTGACAATTTCCTCGTACACGTGACCTTCTCATACAAAAACCTTCAATGAAAATTTTAAACTAGATTAATTACCAATACATTTAATTAATTACCAATAAATGCAAGACACGCCCCGTATTTACCAAGGCATGGATGACTTTTATTAGGAGCAGCAGTAGCAGCGACCGATTTTCCCCGATCTAGTTTTTTCTTGCTGCAAGTTTGGAATCTGAAAAAATGACAAACCTTAGGGAATAACTGTGACAAACCTTTTCGGGAGATGTAACTGATTTGTTTTTGGGAATCTTTTTTTCGAGGGCAACAAGGTGGGTGGGCCATGCCACATAACTACCAATAGCGTCGCCCAACAACTGCATATCTCCATCGTTGTCCGGTATCAACAACGGTGCAGTTGGTTCGAAAGCAACAATAGGCAATACTTTGACATGGCCCGCAGGGATCGAAGTATTGTGCAATACTTCTCTCGGAGTATTGTACAATTTTACTTTTCCCACCTTCCGATGAGTGGGCGGGGACAAGTATAGGACACATGGAGTGACACCATAAATCAATAGTTAAAACATAAGTACGGTTAATATATAAGTTTATTTAATACATATGTAATTACATAAGCAAGTAAGTAATTAATTACCTCGGGAATACTTTTGAGACCGATGTTGCAACTCGCGGTTTCACTCTCTATTTCATGTTGGAGCTGATCTGGGAGTTTCTTGTCTTTGTTCGTATTCACCAATTGTGCCACTTGCTCTGTAAGTATTCTGAGCTTCTCTAATACTTCCTCGTTGGAAGGTTTTTGGCGCTTCTCTTGAGAAAAAAAGCTTTTGGGAGTTACGCCAAATCCTTTCTCCCAAACCCGACCGGAATACTCAGGGACATTAAACACTTTACCAAGAATGTCCCTGCAAGTATCCTTGTTGCCCTCCTGATTTTCAAAACTTTGTTCAATAATCTCCTAAAATACATGTAACATTAAAAAGATAAGTTCAATAGCATTTTTAAAATACAATATTAAAAAGTATTCAAGTGATAAATTCAATATTAAAAAATATTAAAGTGATAATATACTTACACAAAGTTCTACTACTTTTTTGACATTTTCATTATCAACCACTCCGTCTTTGTTAACACGCGCTTCCTTCCATAAGATATGACGACCCAAGGGTTGATCGGCTTGGGTGTCTTTTCGCTATTCATTAAGATCATAAACAAAATAATACAAATTAGTTACACACTATAGTTTATAATACAAATTACTTCATTATATAAAAGTGATGTTTAATTACTTACAAGTTGTTGATCAAGGCGTGCATATCCCATACGTGATTTTTTTGTATGGGTGTGTTGGATTGCTTGCTCGTTCGCGATTTACCTTACTAATATTCTATATAAAAAAAATAGCAATTGTGTAAAAATTTAAAATACGCTATGAATATGAATAATAAAACACAAATGCTAAAAAATTAATCACTTACGACAAACGCGGGGTCAGAATGTTTGGAAACAAATGCACTCCATTCATCGTTTGATATATAATGTTTATATATTTTTGGAGGTTCAGCATTTGTGTTTCCTTCTCTATCTTTTAGATAGAAATTTGAGAGATGAGATCTAAATCCACGATGGATCTTCCCAGCAACTCTCAAAACATAACTCTTTCGTCCCTCATCAAGAACAAAAGTCGTCTGCAATGAAAAAAATTATAAGTAAAGTATTTCAATGAAAAAAATTATAAATGACAAAAGAGTTGATCAAAAAATTTACTTGAATGTCATTCCATATTATATCTTTGGCATCCTTCAACGCCTTATCTCTCCAATCGTCAATTGTAATTGGGACATTTTGACGAACAACAGCCCCAATATAGCTTACAAACATAGAGCTGTTGGGAGTCAATTGGCTGACCACTCTCATTCCAGCCAACTTAATAAACTCATATAGTAAGTACATGCTATTAAAAAAAGATAAAAAAAAAATACACAGCAAACATAGTATAGTATAGTATAACCTCAAACTTGGGGTCATTGCTCCTTGCTTTAATCACTTTTTGCATTATAGTTGCACCATGTTTGACTTCATTTTCATAAGTCTTAGTCTTAGTGGTCCCAACTTCTTCATTTTGACATTCTAAATCTTTGTTTGTATCCATTTAACTACACAACAAGTTCAACATGCAGTTTAGTATAACATCAACAAGCTCAACATGCATCATTCATTATTATAAACAAGCTCAACATGTATCAGTATATCTTAAACAAGCTCAACATGCATTTTAATGATTACAAAAAATTAATAACATCAATACCTGAATAATGGTTCGAAGAAAGATGAAATGTGAAGAAAAGAGGGAACGCAGAAAGTTCACAAAAATATGATTCATAGAAATACGGTTTGAAGAAATACGTAATGAGGGTTACGTATTTCAATGAAAATATATTGTGTGCAATGGGAGAGATGATCTTGGATGGAAATAAGGTTCGTAACGAAGGATATGATCGTGGAAATAAGGTTCGTAATGGACGGGATTATAGGGTTTGCAAAAGAAGAGAAGAACGATGAAGGTTGAGACGATAGTGAAGTTTACGTAATGAAGAGGAAACTGAAGGGGTTACTGTTACATATAAAACCCTTTTACAGCGCTTTTTTATAACCCTTTTACAACGCTTTTTGAAAAAGCACTCTAAAAGGCCTAAGCCTTTTACAGCGCTTGTTTGAAAAGCGCTCTAAAAGGCGTCCTTATTTAATTTTTTAAAAGGCTCTTTTACAGCGCTTTTCCCAATAAGCGTTGTAAAAGACCTCATTGTTTTAGTATGTTATATAATGTTTTTTTAAAGCCTTTTACAGCGCTTGTTCAAATAAGCGCTGTAAAAGGTCTATTTATTTTATTTTTAAAAGAGTCTTTTACAACGCTTATTTCAACAAGCGCTGTAATAGACCTCCTTGTTTTATTATGTTATATGAATGTTTTTTTAAAGCCTTTTACAGTGCTTTGCAAATCGATTGGGTAATCGATTTTATAACTCACAGAACAAAGCTTGTACTGAGTCAATCGATTACTAAAATGTTTTTAATCAGGTATGTGTGTTCTGTGATTAAAGAAATCGATTGGACAATCGATTTGATATATTTTTCTTAAGCTACTAGTTTTGCACTAATCGATTAATTAATCGATTGCATGTATAATCGATTAGTCAATCGATTCTGATATAAACTGAGTATTAGTTTCTGATATATGCATTAAAAGAATCGATTAGGAAATCGATTAGTTCATTATACCAACATTTGGTTAATTTTAGTTCAATATTGGATGACATTAAAAACATTGTTATCATTGTTTATTGGATTAAAAATATGTTATCACAATACTTTAGGAGATGATAAATTATTAGAAATGAGAACTTCTGAATAATCTATGCACTGAGCAAAAGAGATTCTCTCTGTTCAGATCAGTTCAGTTCATGTAAATCAAGCTAAATATAAAACACTCATTGTTACATGAACTTAGTATAAAACACTCAAATCAAGCTAAATATAAGCAGAAAATTAATTAATCAGAACTTATAGTATAAAGCACTCAATTCAAATTACATGCATATTTATCACAATAATTCAGATTACATGCATGGCTTACATAAAACAATTAAACATGTACATTAAGATGCCCTTCTTCTTTTCCTAGTGGGATTCATATTTGTTTGTCCATTTACAATACAAAACGATGGATTAATCCAAATTCCCTCGTCATGATCATCTCTAAGATATAAACCATCATCAGTTGAATCAATTTCATGTGGTTGTTGTGATGTTGCAAATAAAAGATCATTACCAACATCTTTATCATTATTGTTATCATCACTTATTTTATTGGTCGATAGCACAACAGACCATTTATCATCAGAAGGATCAGTGACATAAAACACTTGTTGAGCTTGCGACGCTAAAATAAAAGGCTCGTCTTTGTATCCCACCCTATTAAAATCGACAAGCAAGAATCCTGACTCATCAATCCGAACGCCATTATTATTATCGACCCACTTGCAACCAAATATGGGAACACGAAACATTGTGTAGTCTAACTCCCATATGCGCTCGATAACCCCAAAATATGATAGATTTGCATATATTGGGTTTTTGTCTTTCGCACTTGAGACATACATCGCTTCAGCTACGAGAGTGACTCCACTATTTTGCATAGTGGTCTGATCATCTTGTTCTTTGGTATAAAATGTGTAGCCATTAATAACATAACCAGTGTAAGAAAAGACATGTAAGCTCGGACCATTTGCTAGCCAACTCAATCTCTGTGAAATTGATTCGGGGTCTATATCAAATTTTGACTTTATGTGATTTTTTAACCATGTTATAAAACTTCGATTGTGCTCTCGAGTTATCCAATTTTGATTCTTATTCATGTTCAAACGAGATAACTGATCCATGTGTATTGTAACATACAGTTGAACCTCATCATCATTGTGCAGAACATACAATTGTGCCTGCTCCCATTATGTCCTTGATATAGTCAGTAGTCTCCTTCCAATTATCCCTTTTCCTGATATTCTTCCCGAATGACGAGACATGGGAAGCCCTATGGATTCAACATTGGACATATATTCAGTACAAAATTCAGCAGCCTCTTCAACAATGTATCGTTCAGCAATACAACCTTCTGGTCGACTTCTACTTTTTACATACCCTTTTAATATTTTCATATATCGTTCTATCGGATACATCCATCTCATATAAGTTGGCCCACAAAGTTGTGTCTCCTTAACCAGATGAACAGTAAGGTGAACCATTATATCAAAAAACGATGGTGGGAAATACATTTCAAGCTGACACAAAGTAACAACAATTTCCTTCTGCAATGTCGGTAATTTCTGAGGGTCGGTCACTTTACTACAAATTTCCCTGAAGAAGAAACATAATCTAGTTAAGGCTAGTCGAACTTTTTCAAGTAAAATGGAACGTATACCTATTGGGTAGCAAATGCTCCATTAGAATATGACAATCATGGCTCTTCAAACCTTTTAACTTGAGGTCTTTCATACAAACCAAATTTTTAATGTTTGAAGAGTATCCTTCTGGAACTTTAACTTCGTGTAGAAATCTACATAAAACAATTTTTTCCTTTCTAGATAGAGTATGAGCGGCTGGAGGTAGACATGTGCGATTTCCTTTCTTTACTGGAGCCAATTCATTTCTTATTCCCATATCGACCAAGTCCAATCTTGCGTTGATGCCATCTTTAGACTTTCCTGGAACATTGAGTAACGTACCAATAACACTATCAAATACATTTTTTTCAATATGCATCACATCGAGGAAATGTCTTATATACAATGACTTCCAATATGGCAATTCCAAGAAAATTGACTTTTTCTTCCACCCAGTTTTGACCAGGTCTCCCGCAAAAGGTTTGCCAAATTTATTGGTCAAACCTTGTACTTTTTCAAGCATTTGATATCCAGTTGGTGCTAAAGGAGCTTTACCTTCCTCTGATTTTCCATTGAATGCATTTCTCCACCCACGATACTGATGACTATAAGGTAAAAATCTACGATGTCCAAGAAACACATTCTTCTTACAATGTTTCAACCGCATCCAATTTGTACTCTCTTCACATATAGGACATGCACACTGACCTTTAATGCTATATCCTGATAAATTACCATATGCTGGAAAATCGTTAATTGTGCCGAACAACATAGCCCTCAAATTGAAACATTCTTTCTTATACCCATCATAAACTTTCACACCTATCTCCCATATACGTTTTAAATCTTCGATTAAAGGAGTCAAGTATACGTCGATACCATTCCCCAGTTGTTTGGGTCCAGAAATTAACAAAGACAACATCATAAACTTATGCTTCATACATAACCATGGATGTAGGTTATATATTACCAAAATCACATGCCACGTGTTATGTGAGATGCTTTGAAGACCATGTGGATTCATTCCATCAGTAGAAAGTGCAAGTCTTAGATTTCTTGACTCTATCCCGAATTTAGGATACTCGTGATCAATTTTTGCCCATTGTGGGGAATCTGCAGGGTGTCGAAACATTCCATCTCTAATTCTTTCATCTGCATGCCATGTCAAGTGTTTTGAATCTGCTTCACTGCGATACATGCGCCTTAATCTTGGTATTATAGGAAAATACCACACGACTTTTGCTGGAGTAGATTCTTTCTTCTTATATCGAGAGAAATTGCATTTCGGACACGCCTTAAGTAGTTCATATTCATTTCGAAATAAAATGCAATCGTTAGGACACGCATGAATCCTTTCGTAACTCATGCCAATAGAACACAAAATTCGTTTAGCCTCGTAGGTTCGACTGGGAAGTTCATTATCATCTGGCAACATATTTTTTATGAGTGTTAATAATTCTGTAAAGCTTTTATCAGACCATCCATTACTCGCTTTTAAGTTGTACAACTTTAATATCACTGACAGTCTTGTGAATTTAGTAAAACCATTATATAATTCTTTCTTTGCATCACTCAACAAACTTTCAAACAATTTAGGACAATCTCGAAGATCTTCTTCAACTGCTTTGGCGATCTCATCAACTCGGTCCGGCTCATATGTATCTGTATCGAAGTCAGTTGAAGCATATGTCGAACTATTCTCAAAATTAATGTTTCCTTTTTTTTTTTTCTCACCATGTCTTATCCAACATGTGTAGCTTTGATCAATTCCATTACATACTAGATGCCCTTCTAATTCATCTTCTCTTACAGGTTTTCCAAAAAAACATTTTAAACAAGGACAAACTACTCTATTTGGATCTTTTGCATTCTTCACTGCAAACTCAACAAACTCCTTCACTCCAATTTCATACTCTTTTGACAATCGATTGGCAGACATCCATTTCCTATCCATATTATACGACCTATATAAATGCAGTTACAAAAATAATAAGCTTTCAAAACATATCAATAAGTTTCAAAAAGAAACCAATATCAATTAACAATTTCAAAACAGAACAGATCATGTGGTATGAGTTTTTGACTAGTAGAAGAGATTTAATATATATATAACAATTTTTAGTTTTCAATTATTAAAGCGCTATAAAATAATACGCGAAAGCGCTGTAAAAGCCATATAACATTATGCGCAACAGCGCTTTAAAATATATTTACAACAGCGCTTGTGTTTAGCAAGCGCTGTAAAAGGAGCGCTGTTAAATGTCATTTTTGGCGTAGTGTACTTATCCACTATAACATAGAGCAAAAAGTTACAAACGCAAACCACAAGTCTAATAAGAAGGTAATTAACTTAATTATGTCAACAATTCAACTTCACTAAAATTTTAACAAATAATTTCATGGTTTATGTAGGCACTTAGGTAAGAACTTATAATCACAACACAATAAGAGTAGACAAACAATAAATAGTTAATTAGTAACTTCAAATATACGTATAATGATACAAAACAATATAGCACATGACAAATAACACAATAATATAACACAGAAAAACATGATGGTGAAAATAATCAATTCGCAAGACAACTCAACTTACACGACTAACATTTGACTAACACTTAACCGACACTCAACTTACTCGGCCTGATTGAACAAACATGCTCTGATACAACTAATGTGACACCCTAAACCCCAAAATGACATATATAATAATTTATACTAGATTTTTTTGAGTAAAATTTGCATCGGATAAAGAAAATATATTTTCAAGAAAATAAAAACTTTTGTAACAAATTTTGGATATCACGTTTTTCAAAGTATACATAGAACAATTTAAACTTTATTACTCAATTAAAACAATTTAATTTCAATGAACTTGATTTAACTATAAATTCTTATTTTAATTCCAAAAACTTGTTAGTACTAAGGTTTTCATATAAAAAGTCATTTGTAGTTATTCTTATTTTGGGTATTTCAACTAAAAAAATTTAAATGAGGGTATAGGATTAATTGGGGGTACAAAAGCCAACTTTCGTGCTTATTTGAAAAAAAAAACATAGGATTTTATTATTTCAGGCCCATATCATCAAAGTTTTAC
>JBBPBR010000005.1:47630895-47641411 GCA_037974775.1 Cicer pinnatifidum | reverse complement strand
AAAACCGATAAAATTCATTATCATCTTCAATAAAATACAAATTTAATCAAATTCATATCTTAAATCTTGAAATAAACTCATATTTTCATTCTTTATTTGATGTTGTTGGAGATGAAAATATGAGTGTATTTTAATATTTGAGTTATGGATTTGATAAAATTTGCATTATATTGAAGATCATTATTAATTTTATGGGTTTTGGTTGAAAATTTTGATGATTTTTTTGAATTTTTGTACAAAAAATGATAACATTATTGAAATTTTAAAACATAAAATATCAAATTGTCACGTAAAATTAAAATAAAGGACCAACTCAGGAAAAAAAAAGATAAATGACTAAAACGTTACCTGAAATTAAGTTAAAGGACCACGAATGTAATTTAACCTTAATATTATCTCGATTAAATTAAAAATTTTAAATATATAGCTAGTGAATAAAAAAAATTATTTCTACCACTACGCGAAAAAGTGCATTTTACAGCGCTTTTTTTAATTCATTTACAGCGCTTTTTCAAAAAAAAAAAAAGCCCTATGGAATCGAGCGCTGTAAAAGATACAACAGCGCTTTTAAAAAAGCGCTATAAATCATGTAAATATAACGCGCGCTTGTTATGCACATTTTACAGCACTTTTTTTAAAAAGCGTTGTAAAATGCACATTTATTCCAATCGATTTGCCAATCGACTTGACTTGTCCCAGTAACTCAGATATTTAGTTAAAGTCGATGTGCCAATCGATTATGCAATATGTGCCTTTTACAGCGTATATTTGGTGTGCCTTTTACAGCACTTTTTTAAAAAAACGCTCTAAAATGCAGACCCATAATTCATATATTTGGTGTGCATTTAACAGCGCTTTTTTTAAAAAGCGCTGTAAAATGTCCACCCAATACACATTTTACAGGGCTTTTTCAAAAAAGCATTGTAAAATGTGTATTTTTTTTTAAACGTTGTAAATTAAATTTTTGAAAAGCGCTTTTTAGCTTTTTATGACATTTTTTTTAGAAAGCGCTGTCTTTTATCTTTTTATCCAAAATTATTTTGATCCATTTCACATAACACAACCAGAATCAGTTCACACAACACAACCAGTTCACACAACACAACACAACCAGATACATATATATAACCCTGTAACAATGTAATTTACAATAAGCAGTTCACACAATCAGATACATATATATAACCCTGTAACACTGTAATTTACAACCTAATTAACTACATTCAGATACATATATATAACCTAATTTACAACCTAATTAACTACATACATTGAACCTAATTTACAACCTAATTAACTACATATTCATATGCATGTTCATATATTGTCCTATGATCTTATACATATAATAACTAATAGAATATACAGAATATGCACAAGCTACCATATAATATTCAGATCCCTTGCCCAGCAGCATGCTATTTCCCAGAAAATCAAATAATTTTCATTTCAAGCACATACTGACACCAGTCTTCCTTTAATTCCATTAGATCTTCCTCAGAATATGATGGACTGGAATTGTCAAAGTACTGCAATATAAAAATTGAACATATTATATTAAGTTAGTATCAAATATATAGATAATTTGTATATGAAAATCATATGATGAAAATACCGTACCGTTTTTGGGATAATAGTTTTATTCTTGTCAACAATCTCCTTCATGAATCTCAATACGTAGTACCCACAGTCGATGTTGTTTGTTTGACGAGGGCACTTTATTGGAATCCATGTAATGTTATTAGACTTTTGCTTCGACATTGTAGCACCTCTTTGAGCTCGAAAAACTTTTAAGGCACTATCGAATGAATAAATGTGATTATTATAGCATGAACAAACACATTATTTATATATATATGTAAGAAATAAATAAATATTACTTACGTGTCGAGCATTGTCTTTATTTCGGAGTGATTGTTGTAATTGCCATGCACGGGATCCAAATAGTATATAACTTCAGAGACCGCATTGATTACAAATAGCACCTAATGTGCCCTACAACAACAAAAAATTGGTTAAGCAATTTTGTTTATACACAACTAATAAATTAAATTCTCATCAATTAAAAAAGATAAAATTACGTACCCTGAATTATATGGTGCGAAGAACAATTTATCATTTTCTATATTTCCTAAAAACATATCTACAATGTATTTCTTTACATTGTCTGGATCGAGTTTCCACATTGACATCTTATGCGGAGACAAGAATGAGTAATTATTTGACAATTTCCTCGTACACGCGACCTTCTCATACAAAAACCTTCAATGAAAATTTTAAACTAGATTAATTACCAATACATTTAATTAATTACCAATAAATGCAAGACACGCCCCGTATTTACCAAGGCATGGATGACTTTTATTAGGAGCAGCAGTAGCAGCGACCGATTTTCCCCGATCTAGTTTTTTCTTGCTGCAAGTTTGGAATCTGAAAAAATGACAAACCTTAGGGAATAACTGTGACAAACCTTTTCGGGAGATGTAACTGATTTGTTTTTGGGAATCTTTTTTTCGAGGGCAACAAGGTGGGTGGGCCATGCCACATAACTACCAATAGCGTCGCCCAACAACTGCATATCTCCATCGTTGTCCGGTATCAACAACGGTGCAGTTGGTTCGAAAGCAACAATAGGCAATACTTTGACATGGCCCGCAGGGATCGAAGTATTGTGCAATACTTCTCTCGGAGTATTGTACAATTTTACTTTTCCCACCTTCCGATGAGTGGGCGGGGACAAGTATAGGACACATGGAGTGACACCATAAATCAATAGTTAAAACATAAGTACGGTTAATATATAAGTTTATTTAATACATATGTAATTACATAAGCAAGTAAGTAATTAATTACCTCGGGAATACTTTTGAGACCGATGTTGCAACTCGCGGTTTC
Source organism: Cicer pinnatifidum (assembly GCA_037974775.1). NCBI lineage: Eukaryota > Viridiplantae > Streptophyta > Magnoliopsida > Fabales > Fabaceae > Cicer > Cicer pinnatifidum. Next base: position 47,638,516 of record JBBPBR010000005.1, on the reverse strand, counting down.
ACTCTCTATTTCATGTTGGAGCTGATCTGGGAGTTGCTTGTCTTTGTTCGTATTCACCAATTGTGCCACTTGCTCTGTAAGTATTCTGAGCTTCTCTAATACTTCCTCGTTGGAAGGTTTTTGGCGCTTCTCTTGAGAAAAAAAGCTTTTGGGAGTTACGCCAAATCCTTTCTCCCAAACCCGACCGGAATACTCAGGGACATTAAACACTTTACCAAGAATGTCCCTGCAAGTATCCTTGTTGCCCTCCTGATTTTCAAAACTTTGTTCAATAATCTCCTAAAATACATGTAACATTAAAAAGATAAGTTCAATAGCATTTTTAAAATACAATATTAAAAAGTATTCAAGTGATAAATACAATATTAAAAAATATTAAAGTGATAATATACTTACACAAAGTTCTACTACTTTTTTGACATTTTCATTATCAACCACTCCGTCTTTGTTAACACGCGCTTCCTTCCATAAGATATGACGACCCAAGGGTTGATCGGCTTGGGTGTCTTTTCGCTATTCCTTAAGATCATAAACAAAATAATACAAATTAGTTACACACTATAGTTTATAATACAAATTACTTCATTATATAAAAGTGATGTTTAATTACTTACAAGTTGTTGATCAAGGCGTGCATATCCCATACGTGATTTTTTTGTATGGGTGTGTTGGATTGCTTGCCCGTTCGCGATTTACCTTACTAATATTCTATATAAAAAAAATAGCAATTGTGTAAAAATTTAAAATACGCTATGAATATGAATAATAAAACACAAATGCTAAAAAATTAATCACTTACGACAAACGCGGGGTCAGAATGTTTGGAAACAAATGCACTCCATTCATCGTTTGATATATAATGTTTATATATTTTTGGAGGTTCAGCATTTGTGTTTCCTTCTCTATCTTTTAGATAGAAATTTGAGAGATGAGATCTAAATCCACGATGGATCTTCCCAGCAACTCTCAAAACATAACTCTTTCGTCCCTCATCAAGAACAAAAGTCGTCTGCAATGAAAAAAATTATAAGTAAAGTATTTCAATGAAAAAAATTATAAATGACAAAAGAGTTGATCAAAAAATTTACTTGAATGTCATTCCATATTATATCTTTGGCATCCTTCAACGCCTTATCTCTCCAATCGTCAATTGTAATTGGGACATTTTGACGAACAACAGCCCCAATATAGCTTACAAACATAGAGCTGTTGGGAGTCAATTGGCTGACCACTCTCATTCCAGCCAACTTAATAAACTCATATAGTAAGTACATGCTATTAAAAAAAGATAAAAAAAAAAATACACAGCAAACATAGTATAGTATAGTATAACCTCAAACTTGGGGTCATTGCTCCTTGCTTTAATCACTTTTTGCATTATAGTTGCACCATGTTTGACTTCATTTTCATAAGTCTTAGTCTTAGTGGTCCCAACTTCTTCATTTTGACATTCTAAATCTTTGTTTGTATCCATTTAACTACACAACAAGTTCAACATGCAGTTTAGTATAACATCAACAAGCTCAACATGCATCATTCATTATTATAAACAAGCTCAACATGTATCAGTATATCTTAAACAAGCTCAACATGCATTTTAATGATTACAAAAAATTAATAACATCAATACCTGAATAATGGTTCGAAGAAAGATGAAATGTGAAGAAAAGAGGGAACGCAGAAAGTTCACAAAAATATGATTCATAGAAATACGGTTTGAAGAAATACGTAATGAGGGTTACGTATTTCAATGAAAATATATTGTGTGCAATGGGAGAGATGATCTTGGATGGAAATAAGGTTCGTAACGAAGGATATGATCGTGGAAATAAGGTTCGTAATGGACGGGATTATAGGGTTTGCAAAAGAAGAGAAGAACGATGAAGGTTGAGACGATAGTGAAGTTTACGTAATGAAGAGGAAACTGAAGGGGTTACTGTTACATATAAAACCCTTTTACAGCGCTTTTTTATAACCCTTTTACAACGCTTTTTGAAAAAGCACTCTAAAAGACCTAAGCCTTTTACAGCGCTTGTTTGAAAAGCGCTCTAAAAGGCGTCCTTATTTAATTTTTTAAAAGGCTCTTTTACAGCGCTTTTCCCAATAAGCGTTGTAAAAGACCTCATTGTTTTAGTATGTTATATAATGTTTTTTTAAAGCCTTTTACAGCGCTTGTTCAAATAAGCGCTGTAAAAGGTCTATTTATTTTATTTTTAAAAGAGTCTTTTACAACGCTTATTTCAACAAGCGCTGTAATAGACCTCCTTGTTTTATTATGTTATATGAATGTTTTTTTAAAGCCTTTTACAGTGCTTTGCAAATCGATTGGGTAATCGATTTTATAACTCACAGAACAAAGCTTGTACTGAGTCAATCGATTACTAAAATGTTTTTAATCAGGTATGTGTGTTCTGTGATTAAAGAAATCGATTGGACAATCGATTTGATATATTTTTCTTAAGCTACTAGTTTTGCACTAATCGATTAATTAATCGATTGCATGTATAATCGATTAGTCAATCGATTCTGATATAAACTGAGTATTAGTTTCTGATATATGCATTAAAAGAATCGATTAGGAAATCGATTAGTTCATTATACCAACATTTGGTTTATTTTGGTTCAATATTGGATGACATTAAAAACATTGTTATCATTGTTTATTGGATTAAAAACATGTTATCACAATACTTTAGGAGATGATAAATTATTAGAAATGAGAACTTCTGAAAAATCTATGCACTGAGCAAAAGAGAATCTCTCTGTACAGATCAGTTCAGTTCATGTAAATTACTAATTTATATTCAGTTCAGTTCATGTAAATCAAGCTAAATATAAAACACTCATTGTTACATGAACTTAGTATAAAACACTCAATTCAAATTACATGCATATTTATCACAATAATTCAGATGCCCTTCTTCTTTTTCTGGTGGGATTCACATTTGTTTGTCCATTTATCCAAATTCCCTCATCATGATCATCTCAAAGATATAAACCATCATCAATTGAATCAGTTTCATGTGGTTGTTGTGATGTTGCAAATAAAAGATCATTACCAACATCTTCATCATTATTGTTATCATCACTTATTTTATTTGTTGATAGGACAACATACCATTTATCATCAGAAGGATCAGTGACATAAAACACTTGTTGAGCTTGCGACGCTAAAATAAAAGGCTCGTCTTTGTATCCCACCCTATTAAAATCGACAAGCAAGAATCCTGACTCATCAATCCGAACGCCATTATTATTATCGACCCACTTGCAACCAAATATGGGAACACGAAACATTGTGTAGTCTAACTCCCATATGCGCTCGATAACCCCAAAATATGATAGATTTGCATATATTGGGTTTTTGTCTTTCGCACTTGAGACATACATCGCTTCAGCTACGAGAGTGACTCCACTATTTTGCATAGTGGTCTGATCATCTTGTTCTTTGGTATAAAATGTGTAGCCATTAATAACATAACCAGTGTAAGAAAAGACATGTAAGCTCGGACCATTTGCTAGCCAACTCAATCTCTGTGAAATTGATTCGGGGTCTATATCAAATTTTGACTTTATGTGATTTTTTAAGCATGTTATAAAACTTCGATTGTGCTCTCGAGTTATCCAATTTTGATTCTTATTCATGTTCAAACGAGATAACTGATCCATGTGTATTGTAACATACAGTTGAACCTCATCATCATTGTGCAGAACATACAATTGTGCCTGCTCCCATTATGTCCTTGATATAGTCAGTAGTCTCCTTCCAATTATCCCTTTTCCTGATATTCTTCCCGAATGACGAGACATGGGAAGCCCTATGGATTCAACATTGGACATATATTCAGTACAAAATTCAGCAGCCTCTTCAACAATGTATCGTTCAGCAATACAACCTTCTGGTCGACTTCTACTTTTTACATACCCTTTTAATATTTTCATATATCGTTCTATCGGATACATCCATCTCATATAAGTTGGCCCACAAAGTTGTGTCTCCTTAACCAGATGAACAGTAAGGTGAACCATTATATCAAAAAACGATGGTGGGAAATACATTTCAAGCTGACACAAAGTAACAACAATTTCCTTCTGCAATGTCGGTAATTTCTGAGGGTCGGTCACTTTACTACAAATTTCCCTGAAGAAGAAACATAATCTAGTTAAGGCTAGTCGAACTTTTTCAAGTAAAATGGAACGTATACCTATTGGGTAGCAAATGCTCCATTAGAATATGACAATCATGGCTCTTCAAACCTTTTAACTTGAGGTCTTTCATACAAACCAAATTTTTAATGTTTGAAGAGTATCCTTCTGGAACTTTAACTTCGTGTAGAAATCTACATAAAACAATTTTTTCCTTTCTAGATAGAGTATGAGCGGCTGGAGGTAGACATGTGCGATTTCCTTTCTTTACTGGAGCCAATTCATTTCTTATTCCCATATCGACCAAGTCCAATCTTGCGTTGATGCCATCTTTAGACTTTCCTGGAACATTGAGTAACGTACCAATAACACTATCAAATACATTTTTTTCAATATGCATCACATCGAGGAAATGTCTTATATACAATGACTTCCAATATGGCAATTCCAAGAAAATTGACTTTTTCTTCCACCCAGTTTTGACCAGGTCTCCCGCAAAAGGTTTGCCAAATTTATTGGTCAAACCTTGTACTTTTTCAAGCATTTGATATCCAGTTGGTGCTAAAGGAGCTTTACCTTCCTCTGATTTTCCATTGAATGCATTTCTCCACCCACGATACTGATGACTATAAGGTAAAAATCTACGATGTCCAAGAAACACATTCTTCTTACAATGTTTCAACCGCATCCAATTTGTACTCTCTTCACATATAGGACATGCACACTGACCTTTAATGCTATATCCTGATAAATTACCATATGCTGGAAAATCGTTAATTGTGCCGAACAACATAGCCCTCAAATTGAAACATTCTTTCTTATACCCATCATAAACTTCCACACCTGTCTCCCATATACGTTTTAAATCTTCGATTAAAGGAGTCAAGTATACGTCGATACCATTCCCCGGTTGTTTGGGTCCAGAAATTAACAAAGACAACATCATAAACTTACGCTTCATACATAACAATGGATGTAGGTTATATATTACCAAAATCACATGCCACGTGTTATGTGAGATGCTTTGAAGACCATGTGGATTCATTCCATCAGTAGAAAGTGCAAGTCTTAGATTTCTTGACTCTATCCCGAATTTAGGATACTCGTGATCAATTTTTGCCCATTGTGGGGAATCTGCAGGGTGTCGAAACATTCCATCTCTAATTCTTTCATCTGCATGCCATGTCAAGTGTTTTGAATCTGCTTCACTGCGATACATGCGCCTTAATCTTGGTATTATAGGAAAATACCACACGACTTTTGCTGGAGTAGATTCTTTCTTCTTATATCGAGACATTGCATTTCGGACACGCCTTAAGTAGTTCATATTCATTTCGAAATAAAATGCAATCGTTAGGACACGCATGAATCCTTTCGTAACTCATGCCAATAGAACACAAAATTCGTTTAGCCTCGTAGGTTCGACTGGGAAGTTCATTATCATCTGACAACATATTTTTTATGAGTGTTAATAATTCTGTAAAGCTTTTATTAGACCATCCATTACTCGCTTTTAAGTTGTACAACTTTAATATCGCTGACAGTCTTGTGAATTTAGTAAAACCATTATATAATTCTTTCTTTGCATCACTCAACAAACTTTCAAACATTTTAGGACAATCTCGAAGATCTTCTTCAACTGCTTTGGCGATCTCATCAACTCGGTCCGGCTCATATGTATCTGTATCGAAGTCAGTTGAAGCATATGTCGAACTATTCTCAAAATTAATGTTTCCTTTTTTTTTTTCTCACCATGTCTTATCCAACATGTGTAGCTTTGATCAATTCCATTACATACTAGATGCCCTTCTAATTCATCTTCTCTTACAGGTTTTCCAAAAAAATATTTTAAACAAGGACAAACTACTCTATTTGGATCTTTTGCATTCTTCACTGCAAACTCAACAAACTCCTTCACTCCAATTTCATACTCTTTTGACAATCGATTGGCAGACATCCATTTCCTATCCATATTATACGACCTATATAAATGCAATTACAAAATAATAAGCTTTCAAAACATATCAATAAGTTTCAAAACAAAACCAATATCAATTAACAATTTCAAAACAGAACAGATCATGTGGTATGAGTTTTTGACTAGTAGAAGAAATTTAATATATATATAACAATTTTTAGTTTTCAATTATTAAAGCTCTATAAAATAATACGCAAAAGCGCTGTAAAAGCCATATAACATTATGCGCAACAGCGCTTTAAAATATATTTACAACAGTGCTTGTGTTTAGCAAGCGCTGTAAAAGGAGCGCTGGTAAATGTCATTTTTGGCGTAGTGTACTTATCCACTATAACATAGAGCAAAAAGTTACAAACGCAAACCACAAGTCTAATAAGAAGGTAATTAACTTAATTATGTCAACAATTCAACTTCACTAAAATTTTAACAAATAATTTCATGGTTTATGTAGGCACTTAGGTAAGAACTTATAATCACAACACAATAAGAGTAGACAAACAATAAATAGTTAATTAGTAACTTCAAATATACGTATAATGATACAAAACAATATAGCACATGACAAATAACACAGAAAAACATGATGGTGAAAATAATCAATTCGCAAGACAACTCAACTTACACGACTAACATTTGACTAACACTTAACCGACACTCAACTTACTCGGCCTGATTGAACAAACATGCTCTGATACAACTAATGTGACCCTAAACCCCAAAATGACATATATAATAATTTATACTAGATTTTTTTGAGTAAAATTTGCATCGGATAAAGAAAATATATTTTCAAGAAAATAAAAACTTTTGTAACAAATTTTGGATATCACGTTTTTCAAAGTATACATAGAACAATTTAAACTTTATTACTCAATTAAAACAATTTAATTTCAATGAACTTGATTTAACTATAAATTCTTATTTTAATTCCAAAAATTTGTTCGTACTAAGGTTTTCATATAAAAAGTCATTTGTAGTTATTCTTATTTTGGGTATTTCAACTAAAAAAATTTAAATGAGGGTATAGGATTAATTGGGGGTACAAAAGCCAACTTTCGTGCTTATTTGAAAAAAAAAACATAGGATTTTATTATTTCAGGCCCATATCATCAAAGTTTTACGCAAATTTCATAGAAGGGACAATTAATAAAAATAAAGTTTACGGTTAAATATTTTTAGCACCAATAAAATTTAAATCAACCAATTTAGATTTTTATAAAATATAAATATAATTTTTAGTCTAAATAATTAATTAGTAAATACTTTGAGACTGTGCTAAAACAAAACATATTTATTGTCCTCCAACTTTAAAACTTTTAAATGACTTTTTTGAAAATATCTTTAGAATATTATAAAACATTCTTCCATAAAAATTTAAATTTTTTACTTGAAATCAATTAATATAAATATTTAAAATGTAATAAATTCAAATGAAAATAAAGAAAATATTGACTTATAATTTAAATTTTGACTCATTTTTTATAAATAAGTTTTTTA
>JBBPBR010000005.1:47611219-47621441 GCA_037974775.1 Cicer pinnatifidum | reverse complement strand
CATATTTTCATTCTTTATTTGATGTTGTTGGAGATGAAAATATGAGTGTATTTTAATATTTGAGTTATGGATTTGATAAAATTTGCATTATATTGAAGATCATTATTAATTTTATGGGTTTTGGTTGAAAATTTTGATGATTTTTTTGAATTTTTGTACAAAAAATGATAACATTATTGAAATTTTAAAACATAAAATATCAAATTGTCACGTAAAATTAAAATAAAGGACCAACTCGGGAAAAAAAAAAAGATAAATGACTAAAACGTTACCTGAAATTAAGTTAAAGGACCACGAATGTAATTTAACCTTAATATTATCTCGATTAAATTAAAAATTTTAAATATATAGCTAGTGAATAAAAAAAATTATTTCTACCACTACGCGAAAAACTGCATTTTACAGCGCTTTTTCAAAAAAAAAAAAGCCCTATGGAATCGAGCGCTGTAAAAGATACAACAGCGCTTTTAAAAAAGCGCTATAAATCATGTAAATATAACGCGCGCTTGTTATGCACATTTTACAACACTTTTTTTAAAAAGCGCTGTAAAATGCACATTTATTCCAATCGATTTGCCAATCGACTTGACTTGTCCCAGTAACTCAGATATTTAGTTAAAGTCGATGTGCCAATCGATTATGCAATATGTGCCTTTTACAGCGTATATTTGGTGTGCCTTTTACAGCACTTTTTTAAAAAAACGCTCTAAAATGCAGACCCATAATTCATATATTTGGTGTGCATTTAACAGCGCTTTTTTTAAAAAGCGCTGTAAAATGTCCACCCAATACACATTTTACAGGGCTTTTTCAAAAAAGCGTTGTAAAATGTGTATTTTTTTTTTAAACGTTGTAAATTAAATTTTTGAAAAGCGCTTTTTAGCTTTTTATGACATTTTTTTTAGAAAGCGCTGTCTTTTATCTTTTTATCCAAAATTATTTTGATCCATTTCACATAACACAACCAGAATCAGTTCACACAACACAACCAGTTCACACAACACAACACAACCAGATACATATATATAACCCTGTAACAATGTAATTTACAATAAGCAGTTCACACAATCAGATACATATATATAACCCTGTAACACTGTAATTTACAACCTAATTAACTACATTCAGATACATATATATAACCTAATTTACAACCTAATTAACTACATACATTGAACCTAATTTACAACCTAATTAACTACATATTCATATGCATGTTCATATATTGTCCTATGATCATATACATATAATAACTAATAGAATATACAGAATATGCACAAGCTACCATATAATATTCAGATCCCTTGCCCAGTAGCATGCTATTTCCCAGAAAATCAAATAATTTTCATTTCAAGCACATACTGACACCAGTCTTCCTTTAATTCCATTAGATCTTCCTCAGAATATGATGGACTGGAATTGTCAAAGTACTGCAATATAAAAATTGAACATATTATATTAAGTTAGTATCAAATATATAGATAATTTGTATATGAAAATCATATGCTGAAAATACCGTACCGTTTTTGGGATAATAGTTTTATTCTTGTCAACAATCTCCTTCATGAATCTCAATACGTAGTACCCACAATCGATGTTGTTTGTTTGACGAGGGCACTTTATTGGAATCCATGTAATGTTATTAGACTTTTGCTTCGACACTGTAGCACCTCTTTGAGCTCGAAAAACTTTTAAGGCACTATCGAATGAATAAATGTGATTATTATAGCATGAACAAACACATTATTTATATATATATATGTAAGAAATAAATGAATATTACTTACGTGTCGAGCATAGTCTTTATTTCGGAGTGATTGTTGTAATTGCCATGCACGGGATCCAAATAGTATATAACTTCAGAGACCGCATTGATTACAAATAGCACCTAATGTGCCCTACAACAACAAAAAATTGGTTAAGCAATTTTGTTTATACACAACTAATAAATTAAATTCTCATCAATTAAAAAAGATAAAATTACGTACCCTGAATTATATGGTGCGAAGAACAATTTATCATTTTCTATATTTCCTAAAAACATATCTACAATGTATTTCTTTACATTGTCTGGATCGAGTTTCCACATTGACATCTTATGCGGAGACAAGAATGAGTAATTATTTGACAATTTCCTCGTACACGCGACCTTCTCATACAAAAACCTTCAATGAAAATTTTAAACTAGATTAATTACCAATACATTTAATTAATTACCAATAAATGCAAGACACGCCTCGTATTTACCAAGGCATGGATGACTTTTATTAGGAGCAGCAGTAGCAGCGACCGATTTTCCCCGATCTAGTTTTTTCTTGCTGCAAGTTTGGAATCTGAAAAAATGACAAACCTTAGGGAATAACTGTGACAAACCTTTTCGGGAGATGTAACTGATTTGTTTTTGGGAATCTTTTTTTCGAGGGCAACAAGGTGGGTGGGCCATGCCACATAACTACCAATAGCGTCGCCCAACAACTGCATATCTCCATCGTTGTCCGGTATCAGCAACGGTGCAATTGGTTCGAAAGCAACAATAGGCAATACTTTGACATGGCCCGCAGGGATCGAAGTATTGTGCAATACTTCTCTCGGAGTATTGTACAATTTTACTTTTCCCACCTTCCGATGAGTGGGCGGGGACAAGTATAGGACACATGGAGTGACACCCTAAATCAATAGTTAAAACATAAGTACGGTTAATATATAAGTTTATTTAATACATATGTAATTACATAAGCAAGTAAGTAATTAATTACCTCGGGAATACTTTTGAGACCGATGTTGCAACTCGCGGTTTCACTCTCTATTTCATGTTGGAGCTGATCTGGGAGTTGCTTGTCTTTGTTCGTATTCACCAATTGTGCCACTTGCTCTGTAAGTATTTTGAGCTTCTCTAATACTTCCTCGTTGGAAGGTTTTTGGCGCTTCTCTTGAGAAAAAAAGCTTTTGGGAGTTACGCCAAATCCTTTCTCCCAAACCCGACCGGAATACTCAGGGACATTAAACACTTTACCAAGAATGTCCCTGCAAGTATCCTTGTTGCCCTCCTGATTTTCAAAACTTTGTTCAATAATCTCCTAAAATACATGTAACATTAAAAAGATAAGTTCAATAGCATTTTTAAAATACAATATTAAAAAGTATTCAAGTGATAAATACAATATTAAAAAATATTAAAGTGATAATATACTTACACAAAGTTCTACTACTTTTTTGACATTTTCATTATCAACCACTCCGTCTTTGTTAACACGCGCTTCCTTCCATAAGATATGACGACCCAAGGGTTGATCGGCTTGGGTGTCTTTTCGCTATTCGTTAAGAACATAAACAAAATAATACAAATTAGTTACACACTATAGTTTATAATACAAATTACTTCATTATATAAAAGTGATGTTTAATTACTTACAAGTTGTTGATCAAGGCGTGCATATCCCATACGTGATTTTTTTGTATGGGTGTGTTGGATTGCTTGCCCGTTCGCGATTTACCTTACTAATATTCTATATAAAAAAAATAGCAATTGTGTAAAAATTTAAAATACGCTATGAATATGAATAATAAAACACAAATGCTAAAAAATTAATCACTTACGACAAACGCGGGGTCAGAATGTTTGGAAACAAATGCACTCCATTCATCGTTTGATATATAATGTTTATATATTTTTGGAGGTTCAGCATTTGTGTTTCCTTCTCTATCTTTTAGATAGAAATTTGAGAGATGAGATCTAAATCCACGATGGATCTTCCCAGCAACTCTCAAAACATAACTCTTTCGTCCCTCATCAAGAACAAAAGTCGTCTGCAATGAAAAAAATTTTAAGTAAAGTATTTCAATGAAAAAAATTATAAATGACAAAAGAGTTGATCAAAAAATTTACTTGAATGTCATTCCATATTATATCTTTGGCATCCTTCAACGCCTTATCTCTCCAATCGTCAATTGTAATTGGGACATTTTGACGAACAACAGCCCCAATATAGCTTACAAACATAGAGCTGTTGGGAGTCAATTGGCTGACCACTCTCATTCCAGCCAACTTAATAAACTCATATAGTAAGTACATGCTATTAAAAAAAGATAAAAAAAAAATACACAGCAAACATAGTATAGTATAGTATAACCTCAAACTTGGTGTCATTGCTCCTTGCTTTAATCAATTTTTGCATTATAGTTGCACCATGTTTGACTTCATTTTCATAAGTCTTAGTCTTAGTGGTCCCAACTTCTTCATTTTGACATTCTAAATCTTTGTTTGTATCCATTTAACTACACAACAAGTTCAACATGCAGTTTAGTATAACATCAACAAGCTCAACATGCATCATTCATTATTATAAACAAGCTCAACATGTATCAGTATATCTTAAACAAGCTCAACATGCATTTTAATGATTACAAAAAATTAATAACATCAATACCTGAATAATGGTTCGAAGAAAGATGAAATGTGAAGAAAAGAGGGAACGCAGAAAGTTCACAAAAATATGATTCATAGAAATACGGTTTGAAGAAATACGTAATGAGGGTTACGTATTTCAATGAAAATATATTGTGTGCAATGGGAGAGATGATCTTGGATGGAAATAAGGTTCGTAACGAAGGATATGATCGTGGAAATAAGGTTCGTAATGGACGGGATTATAGGGTTTGCAAAAGAAGAGAAGAACGATGAAGGTTGAGACAATAGTGAAGTTTACGTAATGAAGAGGAAACTGAAGGGATTACTGTTACATATAAAACCCTTTTACAGCGCTTTTTTATAACCCTTTTACAACGCTTTTTGAAAAAGCACTCTAAAAGGCCTAAGCCTTTTACAGCGCTTGTTTGAAAAGCGCTCTAAAAGGCGTCCTTATTTAATTTTTTAAAAGGCTCTTTTACAGCGCTTTTCCCAATAAGCATTGTAAAAGACCTCATTGTTTTAGTATGTTATATAATGTTTTTTTAAAGCCTTTTACAGCGCTTGTTCAAATAAGCGCTGTAAAAGGTCTATTTATTTTATTTTTAAAAGAGTCTTTTACAACGCTTATTTCAACAAGCGCTGTAATAGACCTCCTTGTTTTATTATGTTATATGAATGTTTTTTTAAAGCCTTTTACAGTGCTTTGCGAATCGATTGGGTAATCGATTTTATAACTCACAGAACAAAGCTTGTACTGAGTCAATCGATTGGCAAACCGATTACTAAAATGTTTTTAATCAGGCCTGTGTGTTCTGTGATTAAAGAAATCGATTGGACAATCGATTTGATATATTTTTCTTAAGCTACTAGTTTTGCACTAATCGATTAATTAATCGATTGCATGTATAATCGATTACTCAATCGATTCTGATATAAACTGAGTATTAGTTTCTGATATATGCATTAAAAGAATCGATTAGGAAATCGATTAGTTCATTATACCAACATTTGGTTTATTTTAGTTCAATATTGGATGACATTAAAAACATTGTTATCATTGTTTATTGGATTAAAAATATGTTATCACAATACTTTAGGAGATGATAAATTATTAGAAATGAGAACTTCTGAATAATCTATGCACTGAGCAAAAGAGATTCTCTCTGTTCAGATCAGTTCAGTTCATGTAAATCAAGCTAAATATAAAACACTCATTGTTACATGAACTTAGTATAAAACACTCAAATCAAGCTAAATATAAGCAGAAAATTAATTAATCAGAACTTATAGTATAAAGCACTCAATTCAAATTACATGCATATTTATCACAATAATTCAGATTACATGCATGGCTTACATAAAACAATTAAACATGTACATTAAGATGCCCTTCTTCTTTTCCTAGTGGGATTCATATTTGTTTGTCCATTTACAATACAAAACGATGGATTAATCCAAATTCCCTCGTCATGATCATCTCTAAGATATAAACCATCATCAGTTGAATCAATTTCATGTGGTTGTTGTGATGTTGCAAATAAAAGATCATTACCAACATCTTTATCATTATTGTTATCATCACTTATTTTATTGGTCGATAGCACAACAGACCATTTATCATCAGAAGGATCAGTGACATAAAACACTTGTTGAGCTTGCGACGCTAAAATAAAAGGCTCGTCTTTGTATCCCACCCTATTAAAATCGACAAGCAAGAATCCTGACTCATCAATCCGAACGCCATTATTATTATCGACCCACTTGCAACCAAATATGGGAACACGAAACATTGTGTAGTCTAACTCCCATATGCGCTCGATAACCCCAAAATATGATAGATTTGCATATATTGGGTTTTTGTCTTTCGCACTTGAGACATACATCGCTTCAGCTACGAGAGTGACTCCACTATTTTGCATAGTGGTCTGATCATCTTGTTCTTTGGTATAAAATGTGTAGCCATTAATAACATAACCAGTGTAAGAAAAGACATGTAAGCTCGGACCATTTGCTAGCCAACTCAATCTCTGTGAAATTGATTCGGGGTCTATATCAAATTTTGACTTTATGTGATTTTTTAACCATGTTATAAAACTTCGATTGTGCTCTCGAGTTATCCAATTTTGATTCTTATTCATGTTCAAACGAGATAACTGATCCATGTGTATTGTAACATACAGTTGAACCTCATCATCATTGTGCAGAACATACAATTGTGCCTGCTCCCATTATGTCCTTGATATAGTCAGTAGTCTCCTTCCAATTATCCCTTTTCTTGATATTCTTCCCGAATGACGAGACATGGGAAGCCCTATGGATTCAACATTGGACATATATTCAGTACAAAATTCAGCAGCCTCTTCAACAATGTATCGTTCAGCAATACAACCTTCTGGTCGACTTCTACTTTTTACATACCCTTTTAATATTTTCATATATCGTTCTATCAAATACATCCATCTCATATAAGTTGGCCCACAAAGTTGTGTCTCCTTAACCAGATGAACAGTAAGGTGAACCATTATATCAAAAAACGATGGTGGGAAATACATTTCAAGCTGACACAAAGTAACAACAATTTCCTTCTGCAATGTCGGTAATTTCTGAGGGTCGGTCACTTTACTACAAATTTCCCTGAAGAAGAAACATAATCTAGTTAAGGCTAGTCGAACTTTTTCAAGTAAAATGGAACGTATACCTATTGGGTAGCAAATACTCCATTAGAATATGACAATCATGGCTCTTCAAACCTTTTAACTTGAGGTCTTTCATACAAACCAAATTTTTAATGTTTGAAGAGTATCCTTCTGGAACTTTAACTTCGTGTAGAAATCTACATAAAACAATTTTTTCCTTTCTAGATAGAGTATGAGCGGCTGGAGGTAGACATGTGCGATTTCCTTTCTTTACTGGAGCCAATTCATTTCTTATTCCCATATCGACCAAGTCCAATCTTGCGTTGATGCCATCTTTAGACTTTCCTGGAACATTGAGTAACGTACCAATAACACTATCAAATACATTTTTTTCAATATGCATCACATCGAGGAAATGTCTTATATACAATGACTTCCAATATGGCAATTCCAAGAAAATTGACTTTTTCTTCCACCCAGTTTTGACCAGGTCTCCCGCAAAAGGTTTGCCAAATTTATTGGTCAAACCTTGTACTTTTTCAAGCATTTGATATCCAGTTGGTGCTAAAGGAGCTTTACCTTCCTCTGATTTTCCATTGAATGCATTTCTCCACCCACGATACTGATGACTATAAGGTAAAAATCTATGATGTCCAAGAAACACATTCTTCTTACAATGTTTCAACCGCATCTAATTTGTACTCTCTTCACATATAGGACATGCACACTGACCTTTAATGCTATATCCTGATAAATTACCATATGCTGGAAAATCGTTAATTGTGCCGAACAACATAGCCCTCAAATTGAAACATTCTTTCTTATACCCATCATAAACTTCCACACCTGTCTCCCATATACGTTTTAAATCTTCGATTAAAGGAGTCAAGTATACGTCGATACCATTCCCCGGTTGTTTGGGTCCAGAAATTAACAAAGAAAACATCATAAACTTACGCTTCATACATAACCATGGATGTAGGTTATATATTACCAAAATCACATGCCACGTGTTATGTGAGATGCTTTGAAGACCATGTGGATTCATTCCATCAGTAGAAAGTGCAAGTCTTAGATTTCTTGACTCTATCCCGAATTTAGGATACTTGTGATCAATTTTTGCCCATTGTGGGGAATCTGCAGGGTGTCGAAACATTCCATCTCTAATTCTTTCATCTGCATGCCATGTCAAGTGTTTTGAATCTGCTTCACTGCGATACATGCGCCTTAATCTTGGTATTATAGGAAAATACCACACGACTTTTGCTGGAGTAGATTCTTTCTTCTTATATCGAGAGACATTGCATTTCGGACACGCCTTAAGTAGTTTATATTCATTTCGAAATAAAATGCAATCGTTAGGACACGCATGAATCCTTTCGTAACTCATGCCAATAGAATACAAAATTCGTTTAGCCTCGTAGGTTCGACTGGGAAGTTCATTATCATCTGGCAACATATTTTTTATGAGTGTTAATAATTCTGTAAAGATTTTATCAGACCATCCATTACTCGCTTTTAAGTTGTACAACTTTAATATCGCTGACAGTCTTGTGAATTTAGTAAAACCATTATATAATTCTTTCTTTGCATCACTCAACAAACTTTCAAACATTTTAGGACAATCTCGAAGATCTTCTTCAACTGCTTTGGTGATCTCATCAACTCGGTCCGGCTCATATGTATCTGTAATAATAAGCTTTCAAAACATATCAATAAGTTTCAAAAAGAAACCAATATCAATTAACAATTTCAAAACAGAACAGATCATGTGGTATGAGTTTTTGACTAGTAGAAGAAATTTAATATATATATAACAATTTTTAGTTTTCAATTATTAAAGCTCTATAAAATAATACGCAAAAGCGCTGTAAAAGCCATATAACATTATGCGCAACAGCGCTTTAAAATATATTTACAACAGTGCTTGTGTTTAGCAAGCGCTGTAAAAGGAGCGCTGTTAAATGTCATTTTTGGCGTAGTGTACTTATCCACTATAACATAGAGCAAAAAGTTACAAACGCAAACCACAAGTCTAATAAGAAGGTAATTAACTTAATTATGTCAACAATTCAACTTCACTAAAATTTTAACAAATAATTTCATGGTTTATGTAGGCACTTAGGTAAGAACTTATAATCACAACACAATAAGAGTAGACAAACAATAAATAGTTAATTAGTAACTTCAAATATACGTATAATGATACAAAACAATATAGCACATGACAAATAACACAATAATATAACACAGAAAAACATGATGGTGAAAATAATCAATTCGCAAGACAACTCAACTTACACGACTAACATTTGACTAACACTTAACCGACACTCAACTTACTCGGCCTGATTGAACAAACATGCTCTGATACAACTAATGTGACACCCTAAACCCCAAAATGACATATATAATAATTTATACTAGATTGTTTTGAGTAAAATTTGCATCGGATAAAGAAAATATATTTTCAAGAAAATAAAAACTTTTATAACAAATTTTGGATATCACGTTTTTCAAAGTATACATAGAACAATTTAAACTTTATTACTCAATTAAAACAATTTAATTTCAATGAACTTGATTTAACTATAAATTCTTATTTTAATTCCAAAAACTTGTTCGTACTAAGGTTTTCATATAAAAAGTCATTTGTAGTTATTCTTATTTTGGGTATTTCAACTAAAAAAATTTAAATGAGGGTATAGGATTAATTGGGGGTACAAAAGCCAACTTTCGTGCTTATTTGAAAAAAAAAACATAGGATTTTATTATTTCAGGCCCATATCATCAAAGTTTTACGCAAATTTCATAGAAGGGACAATTAATAAAAATAAAGTTTACGGTTAAATATTTTTAGCACCAATAAAATTTAAATCAACCAATTTAAATTTTTATAAAATAAAAATATAATTTTTAGTCTAAATAATTAATTAGTAAATACTTTGAGACTGTGCTAAAACAAAACATATTTATTGTCCTCCAACTTTAAAACTTTTAAATGACTTTTTTGAAAATATCTTTAGAATATTATAAAACATTCTTCCATAAAAATTTAAATTTTTTACTTGAAATCAATTAATATAAATATTTAAAATGTAATAAATTCAAATGAAAATAAAGAAAATATTGACTTATAATTTAAATTTTGACTCATTTTTTATAAATAAGTTTTTTA
>JBBPBR010000005.1:47589150-47603682 GCA_037974775.1 Cicer pinnatifidum | reverse complement strand
AAAACCGATAAAATTCATTATCATCTTCAATAAAATACAAATTTAATCAAATTCATATCTTAAATCTTGAAATAAACTCATATTTTCATTCTTTATTTGATGTTGTTGGAGATGAAAATATGAGTGTATTTTAATATTTGAGTTATGGATTTGATAAAATTTGCATTATATTGAAGATCATTATTAATTTTATGGGTTTTGGTTGAAAATTTTGATGATTTTTTTGAATTTTTGTACAAAAAAAGATAACATTATTGAAATTTTAAAACATAAAATATCAAATTGTCACGTAAAATTAAAATAAAGGACCAACTCGGGAAAAAAAAAAGATAAATGACTAAAACGTTACCTGAAATTAAGTTAAAGGACCACGAATGTAATTTAACCTTAACATTATCTCGATTAAATTAAAAATTTTAAATATATAGCTAGTGAATAAAAAAAATTATTTCTACCACTACGCGAAAAACTGCATTTTACAGCGCTTTTTTTAATTCATTTACAGCGCTTTTTCAAAAAAAAAAAAAAAAAGTCCTATGGAATCGAGCGCTGTAAAAGATACAACAGCGCTTTTAAAAAAGCGCTATAAATCATGTAAATATAACGCGCGCTTGTTATGCACATTTTACAACACTTTTTTTAAAAAGCGCTGTAAAATGCACATTTATTCCAATCGATTTGCCAATCGACTTGACTTGTCCCAGTAACTCAGATATTTAGTTAAAGTCGATGTGTCAATCGATTATGCAATATGTGCCTTTTACAGCGTATATTTGGTGGGCCTTTTACAGCACTTTTTTAAAAAAACGCTCTAAAATGCAAACCCATAATTCATATATTTGGTGTGCATTTAAGAGCGCTTTTTTTAAAAAGCGCTGTAAAATGTCCACCCAATACACATTTTACAGGGCTTTTTCAAAAAAGCTTTGTAAAATGTGTATTTTTTTTAAACGTTGTAAATTAAATTTTTGAAAAGCGCTTTTTAGCTTTTTATGACATTTTTTTTTAGAAAGCGCTGTCTTTTATCTTTTTATCCAAAATTATTTTGATCCATTTCACATAACACAACCAGAATCAGTTCACACAACACAACCAGTTCACACAACACAACACAACCAGATACATATATATAACCCTGTAACAATGTAATTTACAATAAGCAGTTCACACAATCAGATACATAAGATATGATCGGCTTTTCGCTATTCGTTATTCGTCATTCCATATTATATCTTTGGCATCCTTCAACGCCTTATCTCTCCAATCGTCAATTGTAATTGGGACATTTTGACGAACAACAACCCCAATATAGCTTACAAACATAGAGCTGTTGGGAGTCAATTGGCTGACCACTCTCATTCCAGCCAACCTAATAAACTCATATAGTAAGTACATGCTATTAAAAAAAATAAAAAAAAAATACACAGCAAACAGAGTATAGTATAGTATAGTATAACCTCAAACTTGGTGTCATTGCTCCTTGCTTTAATCACTTTTTGCATTATAGTTGCACCATGTTTGACTTCATTTTCATAAGTCTTAGTCTTAGTGGTCCCAACTTCTTCATTTTGACATTCTAAATCTTTGTTTGTATCCATTTAACTACACAACAAGTTCAACATGCAGTTTAGTATAACATCAACAAGCTCAACATGCATCATTCATTATTATAAACAAGCTCAACATGTATCAGTATATCTTAAACAAGCTCAACATGCATTTTAATGATTACAAAAAATTAATAACATCAATACCTGAATAATGGTTCGAAGAAAGATGAAATGTGAAGAAAAGAGGGAACGCAGAAAGTTCACAAAAATATGGTTCACAGAAATACGGTTTGAAGAAATACGTAATGAGGGTTACGTATTTCAATGAAAATATATTGTGTGCAATGGGAGAGATGATCTTGGATGGAAATAAGGTTCGTAACGAAGGATATGATCGTGGAAATAAGGTTCGTAATGGACGGGATTATAGGGTTTGCAAAAGAAGAGAAGAACGATGAAGGTTGAGATGATAGTGAAGTTTACGTAATGAAGAGGAAAATGAAGGGGTTACTGTTACATATAAAACCCTTTTACAGCGCTTTTTTATAACCCTTTTACAACGCTTTTTGAAAAAGCACTCTAAAAGGCCTAAGCCTTTTACAGCGCTTGTTTGAAAAGCGCTCTAAAAGGCGTCCTTATTTAATTTTTTAAAAGGCTCTTTTACAGCGCTTTTCCCAATAAGCGTTGTAAAAGACCTCATTGTTTTAGTATGTTATATAATGTTTTTTTAAAGCCTTTTACAGCGCTTGTTCAAATAAGCGCTGTAAAAGGTCTATTTATTTTATTTTTAAAAGAGTCTTTTACAACGCTTATTTCAACAAGCGTTGTAATAGACCTCCTTGTTTTATTATGTTATATGAATGTTTTTTTTAAAGCCTTTTACAGTGCTTAAAGAAATCGATTGGACAATCGATTTGATATATTTTTCTTAAACTACTGGTTTTGCACTAATCGATTAATTAATCGATTGCATGTATAATCGATTAGTCAATCGATTCTGATATAAACTGAGTATTAGTTTCTGATATATGCATTAAAAGAATCGATTAGGAAATCGATTAGTTCATTATACCAACATTTGGTTTATTTTGGTTCAATATTGGATGACATTAAAAACATTGTTATCATTGTTTATTGGATTAAAAACATGTTATCACAATACTTTAGGAGATGATAAATTATTAGAAATGAGAACTTCAGAATCTATGCACTGAGCAAAAGAGATTCTCTCTGTTCAGATCAGTTCAGTTCATGTAAATCAAGCTAAATATAAAACACTCATTGTTACATGAAGTTAGTATAAAACCCTCAAATCAAGCTAAATATAAGCAGAAAATTAATTAATCAGAACTTAGTATAAAACACTCAATTCAAATTACATGCATATTTATCACAATAATTCGGATTACATGCATGGCTTACATAAAACAATTAAACATGTACATTAAGATGACCTTCTTCTTTTGCTAGTGGGATTCATATTTGTTTGTCCATTTACAATACAAAACGATGGATTAATCCAAATTCCCTCGTCATGATCATCTCTAAGATATAAACCATCATCAGTTGAATCAATTTCATGTGGTTGTTGTGATGTTGCAAATAAAAGATCATTACCAACATCTTCATCATTATTGTTATCATCACTTATTTTATTGGTCGATAGCACAACAGACCATTTATCATCAGAAGGATCAGTGACATAAAACACTTGTTGAGCTTGCGACGCTAAAATAAAAGGCTCGTCTTTGTATCCCACCCTATTAAAATCGACAAGCATGAATCCTGACTCATCAATCCGAACGCCATTATTATTATCGACCCACTTGCAACCAAATATGGGAACATGAAACATTGTGTAGTCTAACTCCCATATGCGCTCGATAACCCCAAAATATGATAGATTTGCATATATTGTGTTTTTGTCTTTCGCACTTGAGACATACATCGCTTCATCTATGAGAGTGGCTCCACTATTTTGCATAGTGGTCTGATCATCTTGTTCTTTGGTATAAAATGTGTAGCCATTAATAACATAACCAGTGTAAGAAAAGACATGTAAGCTCGGACCATTTGCTAGCCACCTCAATCTCTGTGAAATTGATTCGGGGTCTATATCAAATTTTGACTTTATGTGATTTTTTAACCATGTTATAAAACTTTGATTGTGCTCTCGAGTTATCCAATTTTGATTCCTATTCATGTTCAAACGAGATAACTGATCCATGTGTATTGTAACATATGGTTGAACCTCATCATCATTGTGCAGAACATACAATTGTGCCTGCTCCCATTATGTCCTTGATATAGTCAGTAGTCTCCTTCCAATTATCCCTTTTCCCGATATTCTTTCCAAATGACGAGACATGGGAAGCCCTATGGATTCAACGAAAGAAGTCATAATTTTCCAACAAGTGGTATCAGAGCAATCAAACAGAAAAAGTAAAGGACTTGCACTGAAGGCTCAATCTCACAAAGAAAAATCCGAACCAGATACGGAAAGCTCAGAAAGCGAATCTAGTGAAGAACCTGAGATAGGAATGTTGGTCAGAAAATTCAAGAAATTTCTGAAAAAGAAGGGAAGCCAGTCAAGAAAACCACAAAATTCAAAGACTAAAGGCTCCAGCAAAGGTGACACCGGTGATAGCAAAGTCATAACTTGCTATGAATGTGGGAAGACAGGACACATTAGATCTGAGTGTTACAAACTCCAAAACAGAAACAAGCCTACAAAAACTAAGGGCAAGGATCAACAGCCTTCAAACAGGAAAGCTTACATTGCCTGGAACGACAATGATGAAGATTCATCTGAAGAATCAGAAAATGAAGAAGCTAACCTGTGTCTCATGGCTAACAATGATTCAGATTTTGACAGTGAGGTAATCACCACATCTAATCCATCTTATGATGAACTTCATGATGCCTTTAATGAATTGCATAATGAATATGTTAGTGTACTCAAACAACTGATTAGTACTAAGAAACAGCTAGAAGAAAAATGCATGTTGATTAATGAAGTTAACTTGAAGCATGAGTCTCTTAAAGACATAAATGAAAAACAGAGAAAAGAAACTCATGAACTGAAATGTGATGTAGCTAAGTTTAACAGTGGTAAAAATAACTTAGATAGACTCCTTAGAGATCAAAGAAATTTACATGTTAAAACTGGACTTGGCTATAAACAAAGCATGCATACGAAAAGGCATCAGGAATTTGTTAAATCTAAACAAATGTATGATAACTTTACTATACCAAATCAGAAACCATCTCCTACTGTTGTGTGTCATTTTTGCTGCAAAAAAGGACATAAAGTGTTTAATTGTAAACTGAAAAAACGTGCCAACAGAGGATGGAGACAGATTTGGAAAGTTAAAGAACCATCATTTGAAACTAACCCCCCAGGACCCAATTTGAATTGGGTACCTAAATCCAAAACCTGACTCTTGTTGTGCAGATATGCTTGGCATCTAGGAATCAATCATGGTATCTGGACAGTGGATGCTCCAAGCATATGACCGGAGACAAGTCGAAGTTCTTGTCTCTGAACTTAAAAAGTGGTGGCTTTGTCAAATATGGAGATAACAACAAAGGAAAGATCCTAGGCATTGGAGATATAGGAAACAACTCAAGTGCTGTTATGAAGGACGATTTATTTGTTGAAGGCCTCAAGCACAACTTACTAAGCATCAGTCAGCTATGTAATAAAGGGTTTAAGGTACACTTTACTTCTACATATTGCACACTTGAGCATAAGGAAGTTGAAGGTATGAAACTTACAGGTAAAAGAGTTAATAATATTTACATGATCGATTTTGAGTCTTTACCTGCCAATGATATTTGTTGCCTGTTGTCTAGTGCTGATGATAGCTGGTTGTGGGACAAGCGAGTGGCTCATATTAATATGAACCACCTGAACAGACTTGTTAACAAACAACTAGTCTTAGGTCTCCCTAATAGGAAGTTCTCTAAGGATAGACTATGCGACTCCTGTGAGAGGAGTAAGCTGGTTAAATCCTCTTTCCCCCCTATAGACTTGGTGCAAACCAAGAAGGTTTTAGAGTTGGTTCATATGGACTTGTTTGGTCCATCTCAGGTTAGAAGTTTTGGAGGGAACCTATACGGCTATGTGTTGGTAGATGATTTCACCAGGTTCACATGGACATACTTTCTGACTCACAAGAGTGAGGCATTCTCAACTTTTAAGAAATTTGCTGCTTTAGTTCAAAATGAGAATAATCAGAAAATCATATCCATAAAAAGTGATCATGGAGGTGAATTCCAAAATGATGCTTTTCAATCCTACTGTGAACATCATGGTATAAAACACATATTTTCAACCCCTAGAACTCCACAGCAAAATGGAGTAGTAGAAAGAAAGAACAGATCCTTAGAAGAGCTGGCTAGGACCATGCTTAAGGATTCTAATCTTCCTACGTACTTCTGGGCTGATGCCATTAACACTGCATCCCATGTAGTGAATAGGGTTCTTATTAGACCTATACTTAAAAAGACTCCCTATGAGTTATACAAAGGGAAAAAGCCTAACATCTCCTACTTTAGGATTTTTGGGTGTAAGTGCTTTGTGTTAAACAATGGAAAGGGACATCTAGGTAAGTTTGATCCTAAGGCAGATGAGGGTATCTTTTTAGGGTATTCCCAGGTTAGTAAGGCCTATAGAATCTACAATAAAAGAACCAAAACTATAGAGGAGTCTGTCCATGTCAAATTTGATGAAAACTTGAACAGCACTCTTCCTATAGTTGGTAACTCCTTGGATGATATTGTTGATTCTGAACCTATAGAAACCAGTGAGCCTGAACCTCCAACCAACCCTGACTGCGTAGAACCAATTAGGGAAGATGATCTACCCAAAGAGTGGAAGTTTGCCAAGAACCATCCCATAGACAATATTATTGGAGAAATTTCAAAAGGCGTTTCAACCAGAAAATCCCTTAGAGAGTTTTGCAACCTTACAGCCTTTGTTTCTCAAGTAGAACCCAAAAACATTAAGGAAGCTCTTTTGGACCCTGATTGGATAGTAGCCATGCAAGAAGAGCTCAATCAGTTTGAGAGAAACCAAGTATGGACTCTTGTTCCAAGACCAGAGAGTAAACATGTCATAGGAACTAGGTGGGTTTTCAGAAACAAAATGGATGAGAATGGTGTGATCACTAGGAATAAAGCTAGGTTAGTGGCCAAGGGTTACAACCAGGAAGAGGGAATAGACTATGATGAGACTTATGCCCCAGTAGCCAGACTAGAAGCTATTAGGATCCTGCTGGCCTATGCTTGTATAATGGATTTCAAATTATTTCAAATGGACGTTAAAAGTGCTTTTTTAAATGGAGATATTAAGGAGGAAGTTTTTGTAAGTCAAACTCCTGGTTTGGAAGATCCTAAGCTTCCAAATCATGTGTTTAAACTTACAAAAGCTCTCTATGGCCTAAAACAAGCTCCAAGAGCTTGGTATGATAAGCTGAGTAATTTCCTTTTACAAGAAAATTTTTCAAGGGGAAATGTAGATAAAACACTGTTTATCAAAAGACAAGGAAAAGACATTTTATTGGTTCAAATTTATGTTGACGACATAATATTTGGATCAACAAATGATAAGCTTTGTAAAAATTTTGAAAATATAATGAAAGGCAGATTTGAAATGTCCATGATGGGAGAGTTGACTTACTTCCTGGGATTTCAAATTAAACAAAGCAAAAATGGCATTTTTCTTAGTCAATCAAAATATTGCAGTGATCTTATAAAGAAATTTAACTTTGAAAAATTTAAATCCATTGACACGCCTATGAGTCAGTCCTGCTACTTAGATAAGGATGAACAGGGTAAAGCTGTAGATGTGACTGTGTTCAGAAGTTTAATAGGATCCTTACTTTACTTAACCGCTAGTAGACCAGATATCATGTTCAGTGTGTGCATGTGTGCTAGGTACCAGGCCAATCCCAAGGAATCTCACCTTAGTGCTGTTAAGAGAATCTTCAGATATCTTTTAGGAACCAAAGATCTAGGTTTGTGGTATCCTAAGGGATATACTTGTACTCTTATTGGTTATTCTGATTCTGACTTTGCTGGATACAAATTGGACAGAAAAAGTACTTCAAGTACTTGCCAACTCTTAGGGAACTCTCTTGTCACTTGGCATAGCAAGAAACAAAACAGTGTAGCACTCTCAACTGCTGAAGCTGAGTATGTTGCTGCTGGTAGTTGTTGTGCTCAAATTCTTTGGATGCAACAACATCTCTCAGACTTTGGGGTGGACCTAGGAACCGTGCCTATTTTATGTGATAACACTAGTTCTATTAATATTACTAAGAATCCTGTCATGCATTCTAGGACCAAGCATATAGAAATAAGGCATCACTTCATTCGAGATCAATATCAACAGGGCAAGATCAAGTTGGAATATGTCAATACAACTGAACAGTTGGCTGACATTTTCACCAAGGCCTTGCCTAAGGACAGTTTCTTCTTTATAAGAATGAAACTGGGCATTATTGATCCCAATGAAATATGATCCCTATACTCAACTCGACTGCACAATCGAGTGTCCTGTGGCCAGGTGAGAATTTTTCATTGAACATTCGATTGCACAATCGATTGCTTAATGAACAGTGCTTCATTTTGTCAAATTGGAAACACGATATTCGATTGCACAATCGACTAGTTGGGTATCAGCTTTCTTTATTCTGTTTTATTTTTATGTATGTTTGCTATTTTTGTTCGTAAATCGATTGGACAGTCGAATGTCCATATCTCAGAAGCATGAATGTTGAAAATCTTATATTGTCAATTGAATGGTAAATCGATTGATGATATCTCAGAGGCCAGATGGTTGAGATTTCTGTCACGTAATTCAGATGGTTAATCGATTGATATATTGGAAATTGGTTTAAACAGTCGATTGGACAATCGACTGACTGGATTAAGTTTGAGATAGTTTGTTGTTCAAAACACGAGAATCGATTGGACAATCGATTGGCATGTATCCGTTGAGAAAAATATAGCCGTTGAATGGATGTAACGGTTACTTTTTGTTAACCCAACAACAAGAACATCCGATTGGGCAATAGGATTGCTACAGTACTATATAAACTTGGAAATTCCAAGTCGATTTCCCAATCAATTGCTTCATTCTGCTATCATCTTCATCATCCATCTTCACTCTTCTCAGCATTCAATCAATCTTCAATCTACTACCACTATGGCCCGTGTCAAACAAACTACTAGACGACCATCTCAACCTACTGCTAAAACAATTCATCAAAACAGCTCATCTTCATCATCTTCTACTTCAAGAACACTTTCACCTTCACCTCCTCCACCTCCTTCACCCCCAGCAAAACGAGTATCCATTCCTACACATAAGATACTGGCTAAGGATAAAGGCAAAGCTGTTGCCACTACTCCAGAATCCACTAAAAAGAGGAAGGTTCCTCCGTCTGAGAAGTTGATGGGTGACGCAATGAAGGAAGTCACCAAGAAGAAGAAGAAGCCTGCATCTCCACCAAAGAAGGCTAAGCCTTCAAAGGAGAAAACTGTTGAAGGAAAAGTTGTTCCTGATTCCTTTGTCAAGAGAAAAATCCAAGAGCCAAGAATATTGGATTTTCAATACTTTGATAAAAATGGTTTTTCTTTTCAAAACCATTTAAGATTTCATGGTCTGGAGAACTTTCTGTCTTGTTCTCTAGATGTGTATCCAAGGCTGGTGAGAGCCTTCTACTCAACCTTAGTCCTGACAAAGACTGGTTTTGCTGCTGAAGTCAAGAATAAAAAGATGTCAATGACATTTGAGGAGTTTTCCAAAATGACGGGTTTACCATTCAGTGGGTATACAATTGATGGAAGGGCACAAGATGCACCTGAAGACGAAGGCTGGGAAAACTCAATCGACAGACATGCTGCATTACAGGAGCTTATGATAGAAGGGTTCACTGAGAAACGAACCATTCAAGCTGGGCAAATGAAGGTTGAGCACAGGCTGCTCATGTATGTGCTAACAAGGATGTTAGTACCTAGAGCTGGAAACCATGCAGTTGTGCAGCGGCTGGACATTGTCTTGCTATGGGGGCTGCACAAAGAGCTCCAGATGAGCTGGACATGGATAGTGCTGCTGAACATGATTGAATCAGCCCAAGGAAAGCACATCCTGCCCTATCCCCAACTAGTGATAGTGGGATTCATATTTGTTTGTCCATTTACAATACAAAACGATGGATTAATCCAAATTCCCTCGTCATGATCATCTCTAAGATATAAACCATCATCAGTTGAATCAATTTCATGTGGTTGTTGTGATGTTGCAAATAAAAGATCATTACCAACATCTATATCATTATTGTTATCATCACTTATTTTATTGGTCGATAGCACAACAGACCATTTATAATCAGAAGGATCAGTGACATAAAACACTTGTTGAGCTTGCGACGCTAAAATAAAAGGCTCGTCTTTGTATCCCACCTTATTAAAATCGACAAGCAAGAATCTTGACTCATCAATCCGAACGACATTATTATTATCAACCCACTTGCAACCAAATATGGGAACATGAAACATTGTGTAGTCTAACTCCCATATGCGCTTGATAACCCCAAAATATGATAGATTTGCATATATTGGGTTTTTGTCTTTCGCACTTGAGACATACATCGCTTCAGCTACGAGAGTGACTCCACTATTTTGCATAGTGGTCTGATCATCTTGTTCTTTGGTATAAAATGTGTAGCCATTAATAACGTAACCAGTGTAAGAAAAGACATGTAAGCTCGGACCATTTGCTAGCCACCTCAATCTCTATGAAATTGATTCGGGGTCTATATCAAATTTTGACTTTATGTGATTTTTTAACCATGTTATAAAACTTCGATTGTGCTCTCGAGTTATCCAATTTTGATTCCTATTCATGTTCAAACGAGATAACTGATCCATGTGTATTGTAACATACGGTTGAACCTCATCATCATTCTGCAGAACATACAATTGTGCCTGCTCCCATTATGTCCTTGATATAGTCAGTAGTCTCCTTCCAATTATCCCTTTTCCCGATATTCTTCCCAAATGACGAGACATGGGAAGCCCTATGGATTCAACATTGGACATATATTCAGTAAAAAATTCAGCAACCTCTTCAACAATGTATCGTTCAGCAATACAACCTTCTGGTCGACTTCTACTTTTTACGTACCCTTTTAATATTTTCATATATCGTTCTATCGGATACATCCATCTCATATAAGCTGGCCCACAAAGTTGTGTCTCCTTAACTAGATGAACAGTAAGGTGAACCATTATATCAAAAAACGATGGTGGGAAATACATTTCAAGCTCACACAAAGTAACAACAATTTCCCTCTGCAATGTCGGTAATTTCTGAGGGTCGGTCACTTTACTACAAATTTCCCTGAAGAAGAAACATAATCTAGTTAGGGCTAGTCGAACTTTTTCAAGTAAAATGGAACGTATACCTATTGGTAGCAAATGCTCCATTAGAATATGACAATCATGGCTCTTCAAACCTTTTAACTTGAGGTCTTTCATACAAACCTAATTTTTAATGTTTGAAGAGTATCCTTCTAGAACTTTAACTTCGTGTAGAAATTTACATAAAACAATTTTTTCCTTTCTAGATAGAATATGAGCGGCTGGAGGTAGACATGTGCGATTTCCTTTCTTTACTGGAGCCAATTCATTTCTTATTCCCATATCGACCAAGTCCAATCTTGCGTTGATGCCATCTTTAGACTTTCCTGGAACATTGAGTAACGTACCAATAACACTATCAAATACATTTTTTTCAATATGCATCACATCGAGGAAATGTCTTATATACAATGATTAGATGAGTTTATGTGATGTGATAATAAAAGGTGAATTCATTTTGATAAGTTTATGTGATTATGATAATGTATAATTAATAATAATGATGTTATAAGTTTGTGATAAGTGTATGTGATGATGATGATTGATGATAGTGATGCTATAAAATTGTAATGAGTTTATATAATGAAATATGATTAATGATAGTGATGTTGTGAATTTATGATGAAAATATTGAAGTATTCCCATAGTGGGTGAAATAATTGTGATTTTAATTTGGTGTTTGAGATGCAGTCTTAATGAAGTATCATAGGCCAATGATGGGAGAACATAAATACTGAGTATTTTTGAAGTAGATATTATTTTGTCATCAAAGAGGTAGAGTCTGACATGATTTTGGAGAAATACAACTGAAATGAGCTTGATCGTGGCGGTTTGCTATTGAGCCTTAAGGAAATATTGTTCGACCTTGGAGGTATTCAGGTGGAAAATTCCAAGTTGACTCGGAGTTAGCACTCCAAATGTCGAGAGCTATCATGCAACACACATTTACCTCGATTGTCGCATATATGTGTCTCAGGTTGAGTTGAGGGGATCTATGAGGATATGGTCAACTTGAATTGTCCGTCCACCAAGATGGTGGCATAGTATCAAGTCTCATAATCTAGTACTTTTGAGTTAGAATGGTAGCACATTGTGAAGTAGAGTCTAAGCTCATGCATATCATTGCACTTCCTTGTGATTGTTTTGTTGTTATTGATGGGTTTCAAAAGTAGTAATAATTTATTTTAGCTGATTTGATGCATGTTATAATGAGATAATTATTTTACTTGAGTGACTTTGATGTTATAATATGGTACAATTTGCTTAAATATTTTTATATATCGTAATATGATTATGATACGATCTATTATGATTGTTTGTGTATTTTTCATACTTATATTATACTATCAGCATGATTTCGAAACTCACCTCTTTCGTTGTTTGTGTTTGACTTACTTGGTCATGCATTTGTGATATCACAGTTGTTATAAGTTAATGAGTCTTGAAGTCCAAATTTGGAAGGAACCCTGCTCTGATAGGTGATACCGATAATAAGGGTTGTAATTTGTATTTCACTTATTGAAGTCCATTATTGTTATGAACTAATGAGGTGCAATCTTGAATTAATTATTTAACAAGAATATGATGAAAGTGATAAATGTCTTTCATTTCGTAGAGTTTATATCTCTTTCAAGATATACAAGGATAGTATTTTCAAATTCAAGCATATATTAAGTTAATTTGATGTTTGTTTTGAAAGAACATTATAATAAACGACTGAAGAGATTCTAATGATCCGATGTTGCTATAATTTTTGTTATGATTGTTAAGAAGACTAAAATACATCAATTATAAGAAAATAATGATGAAAATTAATCCAAAAAAATATTAAAAAATCAAAATAAATATTGGTTAAAATATAAAAGACTAATTTATTCTAAAAAAAATAAATTTTAGCATACACATGTCAAAAGCTAATTTATTCTAAAAATATATGTTTACAAAAAAAAAGTATTCTTTTATTTATCAATAACAATTAATATATTTTGTATTCTGTAACACTCTAATATTTTTTATTTTGAAAATAGATTCCTTATACTAACTTTGTTATACAATGACTATAAAATAATGAACTCTTTAAGTTATTTTCTATATCTTGACCATGATACTAACTTTGTTGTATTTGTGAACAAACTACACTCTTTGTTCCATAAGCATAATCTAATGCTGTTTGAAATGCTGTTTGCAAAATTCTAGTTTTAACTGCACACTAATTACCTTGAGATTGAGAATTTGTGTTTGAAGGTGGAGGCTGAAACTGAGGATTTGTGACAGGAACAGATCCTGATGATGGTGGTGATGGAGGTGGATAAGAATTGACATGTGGATGATAACTATTTTTATGAGCCATGTTTGATGCAGAATTACTCTTGCATTGATTTGAAAATGCAATTATATAATGAATAATAACTATTTTAGGATTAATTTATAAATATCTGAGTTAAATCATAGAAATAATTTAGAATTAATTTGGATAATATTACATGTGTTTGTCCAACTATAAGCATCTTTCTCAATTGTTGTTGGCCATGATCCTCTTTCTATGAACCTTTATATTTTGTGTGTGCGCATTCATATAAGTCATTATGTTTTTTTCTTTCTTATACACTACCTCAAACCGATGTAATAAATTAATTTTATTTTGACTTGTTACATCTGTTATTTTAGCCAATCTTATAATTAACTATTTATTACAACGCTTGATGTTAGATCAGACTAGTAACCGATCTAACATGTACCTAGGAACCGATCTAACAAGGAATAAATGCACTAGTGGGTCCTATAGGTGGTTTTTCATTATGTCTTCGACTACCTCCTGATGGCGGAACAAGTTGACCTTTTGGAAATACTCCAAAATTCAAATTTGCACGATGTGGTCCTAAAGGTGGTTTTGCATTATGTCTTCGACTACCTCCTGATGGCGGAACAAGTTGACCTTTTGGTAATACTCCAAAATTCAAATTTGCACGATGTGGTCCTAAAGGTGGTTTTTCATTATGTCTTCGACTACCTCCTGATGGCGGAACATGTTGACCTTTTGGTAATACTCCAAAATTCAAATTTGCACGATGTGGTCCTGTGGTTTTTCATTATGTCTTCGATTACCTCTTTTATGGCGGAACAAGTTGACCTTTTGATAATACTCCAAAATAAAAATTATGGTGAGAAGTTGATAGAGGTGGAACTGGAGGAACATTTGGTGATATTTTAAAGGGATGATCCCCCGTAACATAAGAAAAAAACAAGAAAGACAAAGTACTGATCAAATAAGCCATTGAAATTTTCATCTCTCCAATTTGGAAAATAGGTGTGTGGTAAAACAAGGTATAAATAAGGTTTATGGTTGTTATTAGAAAAAAGATTTTCATGTGTTCATTAATTTTTTTTTATTAACTTTTATCGTATTTATTTTATTAGGTATTTTTTTAATCAACAAAAATTCAACTCAATTTAATTTCTTTAAATTAATCAAGAGTAATTCAAACAAAAGTTATTTTACTTTTATAAAATAAGTCAACATTAACTCATTCAAAATGTCTTTTTTTTTTTT
>JBBPBR010000005.1:47556805-47574383 GCA_037974775.1 Cicer pinnatifidum | reverse complement strand
ATATTAATTGATTTCAAGTAAAAAAATTTAAATTTTTATGGAAGAATGTTTTATAATATTCTAAAGATATTTTCAAAAAAGTCATTTAAAAGTTTTAAAGTTGGAGGACAATAAATATGTTTTGTTTTAGCATAGGCTCAAAGTATTTACTAATTAATTATTTAGACTAAAAATTATATTTTTATTTTATAAAAATTTAAATTGGTTGATTTAAATTTTATTGGCGCTAAAAATATTTAACCGTAAACTTTATTTTTATTAATTGTCCCCTCTATGAAATTTGCGTAAAACTTTGATGATATGGGCCTGAAATAATAAAATCCTATGTTTTTTTTTCTTTCAAATAAGCACGAAAGTCGGCTTTTGATGACATTACTTTTCTATTAAGACTTTAAGGGCAAAAAATATTAGTTGTGTAATACTCAAAATTTTAAAATAAACTATTTTATTAATTAAATAAAATTTTAAATAATTAATTTAGTGTTAAAATTATTTTAGAATATGTATTGATTAGTTTTATGATTAATTTTCTTTATATGTGTGTTTTCTATGATGTGTTAATCTTGTACATATTGAATTAACACACTCACGATTCAATATTCACAACCCCTCTAAACCAACGTAACAACACTTTATGATTTTCTTAAAAACAACACATAGTAAAATATGGTGTAAATTTTCAACTATTTTAAACATTAAATAAATCAGTAGTATAAAATTATTGTTATTTTATTAATCAACAAAAATTCAACTCAATTTAATTTCTTTAAATTAATCAAGAGTAATTCAAATAAAAGTTTTCTTTTTTAACTCTAAGTTCTATTAATCTCTACTACTCAAGATTTAACTGTTAAATAATACTTTTTCCATGATTTAATTGAATGCACAAAACAATATTTAATATTTATATAAGAGATAAAACTGAAAACAGAAAGAAAAAAAATTTTGACTAACTAACTTGGGTAACCAAGCTTAATTTACCTATATACGTAGAGCCATCAAAAAACCCCCAAACTACAAGGCCTCCTTATTTTTTTTCTTTTATTATTAGACCCCCTATTAAAATAATCTTTTAAGGGGACTCTTAATTTCGGCCCATTATTTCATGGGGCCTAAGGGAGGGGGCTCTAGGGGCCCATAGGCCCCCAATATTTTGTTAATTTTAAGATTTTTTTATCGAAAAAAAATGGGAAATTTTTTATCGAAAAAAAATCGAACATTTTTTATCCAAAAAAAGTTGGACATTTTTTATCGAAAAAAATTGGACAATTTTTATCGAAAAAAAAAATAGACATTTTTTATCGAAACAAAAAATCGGATATTTTTTATCGAAAAAAAATCAGAAATTTTTTATCGAAAAAAGTCAGAAATTTTTTATCGGAAATTTTTTATCGAAAATTTTTATCAAAAGAAAATCAGAATTTTTTATCGAAAAGAAAAAAAATTAAATCGATTCTTTTTTAAAAAAAGTGGGCCTCCTAGGCCCCCAAATTTTTAGGGGGATTTTAGTTTAGGGGGTCTTGTTTTTAGGGGCCTTTTAAATTATTAATTATTTTGGCCCCTTCAAAATGTGGGCTGGGGCCAATAATTAGGGGGGTTTGTCAAATTGAAAGCTCTATATATTCATAATGAGGTAAAAGTAACCCTTTTAACAATAAATTTAGTTAACTAATTATTATCATGTATATAATTCAATATATATTTTGAAGTTTGTTTGTAGACATGTGTACAACATCATAAAAAATTTATCTATAAAAAATAGTCAAAATTTAAATTATAAGTCAATATTTTCTTTACATTCATTTGAATTTATTACATTTTAAATATATTTTCTTTACTTTCATTTGAATTTATTACATTTTAAATATTTAAAATAATTTATTTCAAGTAAAAACTTTAAGTTTTTATGGAAGAATGTTTTATAATGTTCTAAAAATACTTTCAAAAATATCATTTAAAAGTTTTAAAGTTATAAGATAATAAATATGTTTTGTTTTAGGAGAGGCTCAAAGTATTTACTAGTTAATTATTTAGACTAAAAATTATATTTTTATTTTACAAAAATTTAAATTGAATGATTTAAATTTTATTTGCACTAAAAATATTTAACTTTAACTTTATTTTTAGAAATTGTCCCTTCTATGAAATTTGCATAAAACTTTCATGATATGGGCCTGAATTAATAAAATCCTATGTTTCTTTTTCTTTCAAATAAGCACGAAAGTTAGCTTTTGTACCCCCAATTAACCCTATACCCCCATTTAATTTTCTTTTTTATGGTTGAAATACCCTAAATATCCTTAACAAATCAGTAAAATTAAAATAAGTAAAATCAAAACAGTTATATCCCCACAATTTGATATTTCCGGAAAAGTATGTTTTGATAATTTTTTTTATCGGAAATTTCAGGAGGAATGAAATTTTCGGTAGTTATAAATGAACACCGAAAATTTCATTTTTGAAATTTTCGAGAGTACTCACTGGAAATTTGAAAATTCCGGTAGTTATTGTCAATACTAGAAATTTAAAATTTCCAGTATGTTCAACGGAAATTTTATTTCTCATTGAAATTTCTAGTACAGTGTGTATTTTTTGATTTTTTTGTATTTTACATAATTATTTAATTTTTTTAATTCAATTTTGTTAGTGAGGACCCGAGGAGCAAAAATAGAAGTTGATCATTCTCGAGTTCAACCTCCTACACAATCAAATAGGAGAGCTGCAATTGAAAAAAGAAGAAAGAGAAACGAAGAAATGCAGACGCATGAGTTTATGCAAAATCCTATGTTTGATGAAGAACATGATCAGCAGCCTCAACAAGATCATGCGTTTGATGGTGAACATGATCAGCAGCACCAGTTTGATGATGAACATGATCATCAGCACCAATTTGATGATGAACATGGTCAGCAGCATGAGCATGAAGAACCCATGTTTCATGGAGGTCCTTATGATCTTTCTATCCTTAAGGATTATGAGCACCATATTAAAATAAATGTGTGAAATGGACAGGTTAGTAAATAATTTATTTTATTACATATTATATAATAGCAAAATATTATAATATTTAATATATTTGTAGTATAGGTTATTACAAACTTGATTTTAGATTATAAGTTATTGTGTGTTATTTTTAATTGTACATTTAAATATGAAATCTTTAATATATAATTGTATATTTAGATTATAAATTATTGTGTGTTATTTTTAATTAAATAGGATAGACGTGTCTTAAAAGTTTTTTCAAATGGTAAAAAGCAAGACAAATTCATTGATATTAGATATGTATTACCTGCTTAGATAGATAATTAGATTACTATATCTGAATTACGTCCTCTGAGAAGATGAAGTTTGCACATAATTGACGGTAATATGTTATCTGTTTTTGCTGAGAGATGGCAAACATAAACTAACTCATTTCACATGCCATTTGGTGAAATGACTATTACTCATGATGATGTTAGGAGTCTTTTGAGCATACCATGTTATTGAGAGTTTTTCACACCTCCCGCTAATGTCAATGAAGATTTGGAAATTGCTGCTGTTGTTAAGTTATTGGGAGTTGCTTATGATGAAGTTGTAACTAAAACTAGGACCAATAGAGGTGCCTCATATAGTTTTGAGTGGTTAATAGCTGTATTTTTAAAGCAACTTCATGAAGGACGACATGACTATGCAGCGGGGCATACCTACTTCATTTGGTAGGGTGTACCATTTCTAGCTGATAAAAGTTTTACCCTTGTATCTACAAAATATCTGTTTATGTTTCAGGACCTTGATATTTGTAGTACATTGTCTGCAACGAAGCAGATTGAAGGATATTTATCTCTATTTCAGATACTATTATATTTATTATAATTATTTTTATTATTTTAATTATTTTAATACCTTAATAATTTTATTATATTTTATTATATTTTTATTTTTATTATTATTTACATACATAGATTTATGAGCATTTCCCTAACATTTGTAAACGGGATATGGATGAGCCAATATCTTCAATGCCACGAATGTCTCGATGGACTGCAAAACAAACATCTGAGAACATTGCATACTACAGAGCAGAGTTGGATGCTTTGAGGGATACAAATAATATTTGGACGTCGGATTACGATGAGAACTCTATGACATGATTTCAATCTATGTCGTTGTTTACAAGATACATTCGTTGGTGTTCCACGATGGTACCGTATTTACTAGAAAGATGCATACGACAGTTTGGGTTTACTCAACACATCTCTCCTACACCACCAATGCTTGTTGTACATGATTTTGATGATGAATGGAGTATGTACAGGAACTCTGTACCACTTCGTGCTAAATTGCATCCAACTGCATATCCACAAGAGTGTGTTGAGAGATACATTCAGTGGTACTATAGGATATCTCATCATCAGATGATCCCTTACGCTACTGCATATGTTGGTCCTAGTCATGATATTGGTCCTGATACTAGGTGTACACAGTGTCACGAAATTGGTGGTCTTATTCAGCAGTTTAGATTTACATATGGGTGGTCCTGAAAATCATATGCGTGTCTTATTAGAGAGAGTTTTACACATTTCTAGAGGAGGAGATCATTAGTAGTATTATAGTTATATTATTCAGACTTATTATGCGTGCCTTATTATAGTTGTATTATTCAAACTTATTTTATTATTCAGACTTATTATGCTTGTCTTATTATAGTTGTATTATTCAGACTTATTTTATTATTTATACTTATTATACATGTCTTATTTACTGTCTTTCTTTAATATTGTCTTATTTATTTAAAGTGTCAATCATAAAATCCAAAAGTGTCAATCATCTAAATTGAAAACAACATATATATCAAAAGTGTCAATCATTTGTCAAATACATATAATCTAAATCTAATGAACCACAATGTTGTAGACATCTTGTATAAGTTATAGCCCATGTTGTAGACTCATCACTATGGTGCTTCTTCCAATCCCATACAAGTGGAGGTAACGGACATGCATATTTCAATTTAACTTGACGTTCATAATCCATATAAGCAAATGCAACATTAAATGTCAACTCAATTGAAGTTACACCAATAATTTCAAACAATGATAACCTATACTTGTTGGTTTTGTAGGTGTTATCCATGATCGATACAAGAGGGAACATGTTCAACAAAGTTATGGAATATGAGTGCGTCCAAAATATGCCCCTCACAACGTTGGAGTCTACATGAGTCCTACTCCAACAAGTATACTTCTCAGCTTCAAGTAACTTCAACAAATGTTGCATATTAGTTTTAGGTCCTTTCAAATTCTTCCTGTATGTACTTCGTCGCTTGTAAATTTGATAGATATTAGTCACATTCTCCGTATCTCGATCTCTCAAAGATGACAAGATGTGTCTCGGTGCAACGTGATATTTTGTCAGCTCGTCAACATGTTTCTTATCTTCTTCATTTAAGCGTCCCATAAATGCATTATTCTCAAAAGTAGCTACTAACTCATGGTTGTGAAGTCCACACATTAAACAAATAATCCATCATTCAGCATTTTTCAATGGTCTCGATCTAAGTTTAAACGGACAACCACATCTTTTAGTTAAAGTACCTGTATTATTTTTATTTGACTTATGTTTTCCACCTCTATCACAACCAAAAATTAATTTTGACTTTCTTCCTCTCTTTTCGGTCTCTACGTCAGATCGAGTAATGATAACTACTACTCGATTTTGTCGGGCAACCTCTCTTGCCCATGATATGACAGCTTCTGGCGACTAAAAAATTTGATCAGTTGTGAATGCTTCAGTTAAATCTATAAATATTGGTTCTGTCTTTTCCATCCCTATTTCAAAAACAAACAAAAAAAGTTAAAAAAAAAAATTAATAACATACCGGATTTTTAAAATTTCCGATGAAGAACAACTACCGAAAATTTTAAAAAATTTGAAATTTCAGGTAAAGAAAATATAACTACCGGAAATTTCATGGACCAAATTTCCATATTAAAAATACCTACTGAAAATTTGATTGCGAAATATTACATACCAAAATTTTAATTGAAGGGGTGAAATTTTGAAATAATTTTTTTTACCATACACGTGAATGAAATTTTGAAGAATAATATTGAGTTTTTAACAAATATCATCAGTGCGATTATATCCGGTTTGAGGATTGTGATATACAGTTTATACCCAAAAAAATAACATGATTTCATGACCTTATTTAATTTGTCATGTCAATTTTTATTTTTAGCAATTTTGTTTTTAGAATTAAATAAAGGCTTTTTTAGCAAATTGTGAGTTGTGGCTCCTGGCATTATAAAGAAAATAGATTCCTTATACTAGCTTTGTTATACAATTACTATTTGTCAGTTGTTTGATCTCAAATCAAAATAATATAAATTATTTTAAATCAATTTGATTAAAATATAATATAAAAACTCTCTAATTTGTACTTATATTATATTAGAGAATATCACGGGTTCTTTTATAAAGGGTTCAACAAAAGCTCAGATAGATGACAAGAATATGTTTTTTTTTTGTTTAAGAAAAGAAAAAGTAAATCTTGCTTTATCCACTCTATAGGGTAGTGGAATAGGTTAGATTTTTTTCTCTTTTGTAAAACAAAAAAAGGAATAATAGGTTAGTTTTCATGTCAACCAATCACGTCAACGAAAATTGCCAAATACCGGTTAACCCATTTCATTATATTTGTTAATTCGACTTGGAAGTTGGAACCATTATGAGTAGAGTGGAAGTTGAGAATGTACATAACCCTAAATTTTAAAGCACAAATTTTTTGTGCTAAATATTTATGTATATTTAACATATTTATTTTTTTAAACTAACCTATTTAATAAAAAGTTATAGTGCTATATTAAAAATTTAAATAAAAAAATAATTTCATCCGTGCTGCAGCATGCAGAGTGATGAAAATAGTAAAGGGCCCATCAATCTTTTCATCTTGTCAAAAAGAAAAATTCAAGGGTTTTGTACCACGCAACCCCATTTTACCTGCCACCCCCCATAATTTTTTAAAGACTGTTTTACTCCTCTGTAAATTTGTATAAAAGTAAAAAAAAAATTATGATTCAGAAATTTTAAAGTTTCGAAATACGATTTCAGTAAGTTATTCGAAACTTTTGTAATTTTAAAACATTCGAAATGGTATTTTTTTTTTAAACAAATCCAAATTTTCAAAAATTTGGATAAATACCAAATTTTCGAAATGTAACTTATTCAAAACTATGGATGCATTTCAAAATGCTTCGAAACCTTCGAAATGAAAAAATGCTTCGAAACTTTGGCCTTTAATGAAAGTTTGAAGTAAACATATGCGAATCTTTCAAAGTTTCGAAAAAAATGCATTTCGAAGATTTGTTAAAACCCAAAGTTTCGATTTTTTTTTTTTTAAATTTAAAATTTATGTTATAAAAAAATAAGACAATTCCATTTTGTTTTAATTAAATTTTTTACTATTTTTAAATAATTGTTTGTTTTAATTACTTTTGAAACTTTCAAATTTTTTTTAAATTACTGAAACTTCCGAAAATAGATATTAAATTTATTACTATAAATGTATTACTATTTATTACCATTAATTTATTACTATAAATTTATTATTATTTATTACTATCAATTTATTACTATTTATTACTAATAAAAATGCATTTCGAAACTTTCCATTAATATCAAATTTTTGAAACTCACCAAATTTCGAAAATTTGATATTGTTTCGAAAATTTGATATTTATAGAAAGTTTCGAAATACATTTTTATTAGTAATAAATAATAATAAATTGATAGTAATGAATAATAATAAATTTATAGTAATAAATTAAAGGTAATAAATAATAATACATTTATAGTAATAAATTTAATATCTATTTTCGGAAGTTTTAGTAATTTAAAAAAAATTTGAAAGTTTCAAAAGTAAATAAAACAAACAATTATTTAAAAATAATAAAAAATTTAATCAAAACAAAATGGAATTTAAAAAATGGAATTTTCTAATTTTTTTTCAAAATGAAACTTTGGGTTTTAACA
Source organism: Cicer pinnatifidum (assembly GCA_037974775.1). Lineage (NCBI taxonomy): Eukaryota > Viridiplantae > Streptophyta > Magnoliopsida > Fabales > Fabaceae > Cicer > Cicer pinnatifidum. Next base: position 47,566,367 of record JBBPBR010000005.1, on the reverse strand, counting down.
AATCTTCGAAATGCATTTTTTCAAAATTTTGAAAGATTCGCATATGTTTACTTCGAAACTTTCATTAAAGGCCAAAGTTTCGAAGCATTTTTTCATTTGGAAGGTTTGAAATGCATCCGTAGTTTCGAATAAGTTATATTTCGAAAATATGGTATTTATTCAAATTTTCGAAAATTTGGATTTGTTTCAAAAAAATATCATTTCGAATGTTTTAAAATTACAAAAGTTTCGAATAACTTACTGAAATCGTATTTCGAAACTTTAAAATTTTCGAATCATAATTTTTTTTTCATAATTTTCGAATGTGTGGTGTGAAATTGGAATGGTAATTTTTTTTTTTTTTTGCTTTTATACAAATTTACAGAGGGGTGAAACAGTTTTTAAAAAAATATGGGGAGGTGGCAAGTAAAATAGGGGGTGTGCGTAGAGCTGTCAATTTGACAAGCCCCCTAATTATTGGCCCCAGCCCACATTTTGAAGGGGCCAAAAAAATTAGTCATTTAAAAGGCCCCAAAAACAAAGCCCCCTAAACTAAAAGCCCCATAAAAATTTGTGGGCTTAGGAGGCCCATAGGCCCACTTTTTTAAAAAAAGAATCGATCTTCTTTTTTGAGAAATAAAGTTTTTCAATTTTTTCACCGATAATTTTTTTTTTCTATAAAATTTTCTGATAAAAATTTTTTGACTTTTTTCGATAAAAAATTTCCGATTTTTTTCGATAAAAAAATGTCTGATTTTTTGTTTCAATAAAAAATGTCTAATTTTTTTTGGATAAAAAATGTTCGATTTTTTTCGATAAAAAGTTTCCAATTTTTTTCGATAAAAAATGTCCGACTTTTTTTGGATAAAAAATGTTCAATTATTTTTCGATAAAAAATTTTCATTTTTTTTCAAGAAAAAAATCTTAAAATTAACAAAATATTGAGGGCCTATGGTCCCCTAGAGCCCCCTCCTTTAGGCCCCATGAAATAATGGGCCGAAATTAAGGGGCTCCTTAAAAGATTATTTTGATAGGGAGCCTAATAATAAAACAAAAAAAAGTAAAGGAGCCTTGTAGTTGGGGGCTTTTTTGACGGCTCTAGGTGTGCGTGGTATGTAGGGATGGGAATAGGCTAGGCCGTCCGTAGGGGCCTATGGCCTGGCCTATTTAAGGCCTGGCCTGGCCTGACCTGTTTAATAAAAAGGCTAGGCTCAGGCTGTTTTTAAAGCCTATTTATGTAAATAGGTCAGGCTCAGGCTTATAAAAAAGCCTATTAAGCCTGACAGGCCGGTCTATATATATTTTACTATTTATTTGATTGTCTATTTTTTTTCTTCTAATTTCCATTACACTTACTCCAACAAACAGGTATGTAAGCAACATATATATTTTTTTAAATCAATACTTTTTATTTGTTACCTTTATATTTTATAAAAATTAGTACTATTTCTTTGTTATCTTTATATATATTATTAGTATATAAACTTGGAAACCCTAATTGTTTATTATTATTGAATATGAGTTTGTTTGATAGTATTTGTTTAGAGGTAATACTCTGAGTTGTTTGAGAGTATTTGTTTAAAGGTAATATTCTGAGTTGTTTGAGAGTATTTGTTATCTTTATATATATTATTAGTATATAAACTTGGAAACCCTAATTGTTTATTATTATTGAATATGAGTTTGTTTGATAGTATTTGTTTAGAGGTAATATTCCTAGTTGTTTGAGAGATAATAATAGGTGCGTTTGTTTTAATAAAAAATTTATTATTTTAAATCAAAAATCATGTTTTAGGGTTTAATAATCTGAGTTTGTTTGAGAGTATTTGTTTGAGAGATAATAATGGGTGCGTTTTGTTTGAATAAAAAATTTATTCTTTTAAATCAAAAATCATTTTTTAGGGTTTAAAGGTTGTTTGTTTCATATTTTTAAAAATCATTTTGTTAAAAAAATTACTTTGGTCAATTAAGGTTGCTATTGGAGGCTCTGAAAGCTTCTACAGGTTTTCATTCTTTTCAGACTAATGAAAATTAGTTCCTGTGTCAATTAAGTTCATTAAAATTTTGTTTCAAATGTTTTAAATTGTTATTGTTATGGTAAGTATCTAAATGAATAAAGTGATATGGTGTTTGATACAGTGTATTTGAGTTCGAGTTATCCGGTGTTATCCCAGTGGTGAAGACATCTATTGCTGGCACACACATTGTTGGTCGTCTATGTGCTGGTAAAGCTTTTCTTACTCTCATTTACTATTGGTTTCTCAAGAAGTATTCAATCTTGAGATGGCTCTGTCTTATTTTTTTTTCTCTGTCTGTTATATAATTTTTCTTATTTTTGTTAATTTTGAATCAGATAACTGCATTGATTTCATTTTTAAATCATTATTATTTGTTCTACCTAATTAACTTGCGTTTCCATTGTCGTGTATGAAACAAGAATGGTCTTCTCTTGTCCCATACCACCACAGACCAAGGTAATTCCTTCATTTTATAAAATCATTTTGAGAGGTATATATGTAGTTTTTAATTTATCATTTTTATTTTGTTCAGGAAATGTCTTCTCCCTTAGATTCAACTCAAGTAGAAGTTAACACACAGCCAAATGAAAATAACATCGCTCTAGAAAACAAAAGTCCAATTGTTGGGAAAAAGAGGAAAAAAACATCAGCTGTTTGGAATGATTTTGATGAGGTTGAAATCTCTAAAGGTGTGAAGAAAGCTGTTTGCAAATACTGTAAACTAAAAATGTCTACTGGAGGATCAGGAGCTAGCACTAGTCATTTGAAAAGACACGCTAGAAGTTGCAATCAAAAGAAGTTGCAGACGGCTGCTGAAACAAGACAAGTCATCATTCCATTTCAGCCATCAAAGTCAAGTAACCCTTTTATTAGTACCGGTGTTAGATACTCTAATGAAAAGATGAGGGAAATAATTGCAACTGCTATCATGGTTCACGAATATCCTTTTAGTGTTGTAGAGGACGATATTTGGATGTGGGGCTTTCAATATGCAAACCAAGATTTTCATAAAGTTACTCATAAAACAGCAAGAAATGATTGTTTGGCAATATTTGATATGGAGAAGAAAATTTTGAAGAAATCTTTAGAAAGTGTGAGCAAAATTAGTTTAACTACAGATATGTGGAAATCTAGCCATCAAGTAGTTGAATATATGGTTATCACAGGACATTTTATTGATGCAGGATGGAATCTTCAAAAAAGAGTTTTGAGTTTTGTGAAAGTACCCCCTCCAAGGCGTGGTATTGATGTGGCTGATGCAATATATAAATGTTTGAAAACTTGGGGGATTGAAAATAAAGTTTTTTCCGTATCTGTTGATAATGCTTCTTATAATGATTCATGCTTAAGATGTCTCAAAGATAATTTATCTCTAAGTAGTAAGTTAATCCTTGGTGGCTCTTTGTTTCATGTTCGATGTTGTGCACACATATTGAATTTGTTAGTGCAAGACGGTCTTAGTAAAATTAAGGATACCATTTTCAATATCCGTGAAAGTGTCAAATATATTAACCACATTGATGCAAGACTAAAGGCATTTTGTGATGTGGTTGAGCAGAAGCGCTTAAAAGAAAGGAAACTCATCATTGATTGTCCAACAAGATGGAATTCAACTTTTAATATGTTGTCAACTGCCTTGAAATTTAAGATTGCTTTTGCAGCCTACAAAGAAAGAGAGCCTCATTATCATCACGCCCCTTCACTTGAAGAATGGAACAAAGTTGAGAAAGTTTGTAAACTGTTAGAAGTATTTAATGGTGCAACTCATGTGATCTCAGGTAGTTTATCAAATGTTAATTTTTGTATTTTATTAGGCCACTTTTTTATTATTTAAATTGTTTAATATCACTACTATTTTAAATGTAGGTAGTGAGTATCCGACTGCAAATTTGTATTTAGCAGAAGTTTGGAAGGTTAAACAAATACTTGATAAGACTGATGAAGACGGTGATCTTTTTATGAAAGAAATGGTAGGTCCAATGAAAATAAAGTTTGACAAATACTGGGGAGAGTGTAATATGTTGATGGCTATTGCTAGTGTTTTGGATCCTAGGTGCAAATTTCATATGGTACGTATATGTTTTCCCATGATATATAAATCTAAAGAAGTTGTTGATGAGAATATAAAGAAGGTCAGAAGTTTATTGGAAGAATTATATGATGAGTATCTAGCTTTATCTTTGGAAGAGTCTCCGTCTCCGATTGTTAATTTGGATAGTAATAATTTATCATCGTCCCAAGAGAATGCTGCAATTGTTACTGGATTTGACGAAATTCTGAGCATTTTGCGTGAAAATGAAACTGTGTCTCCAATAAAATCAGAATTACAAGATTATCTTGATGAAGGTATTTACGTTCCTAATACTAAATGTTTTTGTGCTTTGGACTGGTGGAGGAACAATAGCATGAAATATAAGATTTTGTCTAAGATGGCTGCTGATGTACTAGCTATTCCAATCTCAACTGTGGCATCTGAGTCCACATTTAGTGCAGGAGGTAGAGTTATTGATGAATTTCGCTCTAAATTAAACGAAGAATCTGTTGAAGCTCTAATTTGTGGCGGAGATTGGTTTCGTCATAAGTATAATGTGAAGAAAAAATCAAAGGTTAATATTTTTTATCAAGTAGTATTTATTGATTTTTTTAATAATTTACTCATTTATTTATTTATTACTTTTTAGCTTAGTGTCTAACATATATGTATTTTTTCTTTTGTTTTTGAAGGTTGATAAACAAGAGATACAAATCACCTTGAAGATTTGATATCATATTTTTGTCATTCATTGGGATTTTTGTCATTCATTGGGATTTGAATGTGTTTTGTTGGTTGATATGCGTAACTGTTTATGGGGTTCATTTTGTTTTATTTGTAATTTTTGAAGGACTTTATAGAGTTTGTTAATTATGAATTCATTTTGTTTTTTTGTTTTATTGGAAGGTTGTTGTATTACAAACTTGTTAGTAATTATTTTATTACATTTGATTATAATTTTATTAGTTTTTCTTGTATATAAAGGCCTAATTTAGCCTATTTAAAAAAAAATGTAAAATATAACATATAAATATTTTAACGTGAATAAGGCTTTTAAATAGGCTTACAGGCCAGGCCAAAATAGGTCGTAGGCCAGGCTCAGGCCGAAAAAAAAGTCTATGATAGGCCGTAGGCCAGGCTTAGGCCTAAAAAATTCATCGTAGGCCAGGCTCAGGCCTTTCAAAGCCTGGCCTGGCCTGGCCTATTCCCACCCCTAGTGGTATGTGACACCCTAAATCCCAAAATAACATTTGTAATAATATATACTAAATTATTTTAAAGAAAACTTGCAGCGGATAAAGAAATTTGTTAAAGAGAATAAAAATTTAATATCTAATTTAGGATATCACGTTTCTCAAAAATAAAAATAAAAACACTTTACACTTATTTTGTCAATTAAAATAGTGCAATCTCGATAAGCTTGATTTAAGTATAATTACTTGATTTAATTCTAAAAACTTACTAGTACTTCTAAGGTTTTCATACAAAATTCAAATCAAATTAAATAAGTAAAATACAAGTTAAAACCCTTATTCCCGGTATCACCTATCAGAGCGGGGTTCCTCCCAAACTTGAACTTCAAGACTCATTAACCTGTAATAACTGCGATTTCCCAAACGCAGGGCCCAGCCAGTCAAACACAAACAACGAAGGAGGTGAGTTTTGAAATCATGTTAATAGTATAATATGAGTAAGAAGAACACGCAAACAATCATAAAAGAACCGCATCAGAATCACTTTACGATATATCAAAATATTTAATTAAATAGTATCATACTATAACATCAAAGTCACTCAAGTAAAATAATCATCTCATTATAATATGTATCAAATCATCTAATTATTATTACCTTTGAAACACATCAATCCCAACAAAACAATCACAAGGAAATGCAATGCTATGCATGAGCTTAGACTCTACTTCACAATATGGTACCATTCTAACTCTGAAGTACTTGGTTAGGAGGCCATGATACTATGCCACCATCCCGGTGGACGGACAATTCAAATTGGCCCTGTCCTCATAGATCCCCTCAACTCAACCCGAGACACATATACGCGACAGTCGAGGTAAACGTGTGTTGCAAGGTAGCTCCCGACATTTGGAGTGCTACCTCCAAGTCACCTAGGAATTCCCCACCGGAATACCTCCAAGGTCTAACAATCTTGCCTTAAGGCTCGACAGCAGACCGCCACGATCAGGCTCATTCAATTGTACTTCCCCATAATCACTAGGCTTGTCAGGCCCTACCTACATGATGACAAAATAATCTCCACTTCACATATACACAATATTTATTTTCTCCCCCCGTTAGCTTAGACTACTCCATTAAGAGCACCATATTTAAGAATCATCACTATCTCATCAAGTATGGGGTACTTCAATATTTTCATCACAATTTTATAATATCATTAACCATAAATAATCATGATCATCGTATAAACTCATCAATATTTTATAACATCACTATCATCAATCAAAAATCATCATTATCATCACGTAAGCATATATCAAACCATGCATCCATATTTTATTATCACATCACATAATTTCATCTAATCAAACATGTACACATAATTTCATTCAACCTCCAACATCACAATAATAACAAATATCAACTACCACACAAGTATCGAAAATTAAATCAATCAACACCTTATAAAAATTTCTATTTCACATTTTAATCTCACAATTCTCATATTTCAAATTAATCAATTTATCTCTCAAAGGGCTATTGCCGTACGTAGCAAGCCCCGGATGAATCGTTGGGAAATACGGTTTTCCCGTTGATCTCACAATATATTATACTCATGAATTCAAACGCTCTCTCACCCCTTACCTTATTTCGACGCTTTCAGACACAAGTACAATTCCACGAGCAAACAATATTTGTTATTTGACTTTTTGTCCTTCAATCAATCTAACCCGACAATTTATGGGTAAACGTCAAAAATAAATTATGCGAAAATAGTCTAAAAACTGATTTCGAAATTCGGTCAAAGAAAATTACCATAAATCAGAAAACCAATCAGTGGATAATATAGCCACTTTTCACACGGTCGTTTTGGCGTTGGTTTCACTAAAATCGGACTTACGGTGAAGGAGAACGGTGCAAAATAAGGATTTCTGTAAATGGAGAAATCGGGTATTTTAGGGAGAAATTCGGGTTGTTAAAAATCTGAAAAATTGTATTTAATTGAATAGATAAATGAGTAAAACAACATACTGAAATTTGGACGAAAACAGAGAAACTGTTCTGGGATTGTTATGGCTCTCTAGTGTCAAAAGATAGGTTGTTGTTGTGTTTACTCTTTGGTTCTACGGCTGCCCTTCCAACTCCCTTCCCTTCCCTTCTTTTGTTTATTTTATATTATTAACAATTAGGGTTCATAGAGTCAACCCCATTGGTCTCTTTATTTATATTTTACTATTATTATTATTATTTTTATTTTGTTAAAATAAAACTAATAATTATTTAATCTCCTTTTTAATATTCCTGCAAACCCCATTTAGTTTTCCAAACATTACTAATATTTTATAAATTAGAGTAATTAAAATAATAAATATATATATAAAATAAAAACATATTACTAATAACAGAAACTTTCACATTCAAAATAATCCCTACAATTATACTTATTTCTCAAAATATTCATATTATAACAATACCATCATATTAGAAAATAGTCAAAATTATAAAATAAATAGATATAACAATAATATTTTATGTAAATTACTAAATCATAATAAATATATATATATAAAATCACAATTCAAAAATAAGTATATAAAAACAAAGAAAATCAAACACAATATTGCTACGATCTCAAGATTCTATAAATAATTAAAATAAGATATATTTAGAAATAATTAAAATAAGAGATACTTAAAAATGATTAAAATATAAATATGTACACACTTAACATTAGTCCAACATATATGAAAATATCATATTAATTACCAACTCACATATACACTTAAAATCGTATAAAATCTAGTTCTTTAAAATATTACACTAAAATACTATTATTTTTAGAAAAATATATAAAATAATAAAATAAAATATTTATTATTTATATTGCTCATTAAATATAATATCTATCAAACCAACACATCATAGAAATCATCCTTATAACAAAATTACTCACAAAATTTATCAACATATATTCTAAAATAATTTTAACATCAAATTAATTATTTAAAATCATATTTAATTAATAAAATAGTTTATTATCAAATTTAGGGTGTTACAATTCTCCCCTTGTTAAAGAATTTCGTCCTCGAAATTTGCGTTGAGTGAACTAATATCTAACTTACCACCCTCAAGATTCAAACTTAGTCTATAAGTATATTTAAGACATTCAATCTCCAATCAAGCACAACATGTAGAAAATCAACTAACATAGCATGATAGACTAACATGACAAAATAAATCAATTAAACACACAACATTTATCATTCTATTATGAAATAAAATATCATAGAGTTACTCACTGTAACTTACATATAAAATATAACATATAGATTTTGTCAATAATAACGTAGTTCATTTAGTTTGGTTAAATGAAACACATTGCAAGTATGTTGTCAATTTCAATTATTTCTTTCAAACTAAATATTACTAGTTTTACTCCTTAAAATAAAGTCTAAATCATATCACCAAACATTCAACAAATCTAATTTAGGTCTGACAAAAGAGCAATTTTTAAAATATTAAATACATCTAACAACTTAATAATATTATAATAATTTATAATCACTTACTCTATAAAAACATACTTTGTATATAATCAAGGAGAAAAACATTAATGATAGAGATACTATTTCCTAATAACATATATTTAATAATAAATTCATTCAATTGATATAAGCAATGAACATGTTTTTTTAATTATTTAAAAATAAAATTAAAAGGTATTTCTAACAAAATAATGAGTTATCGTTGTCTCTTTTATTGACGATGAGTCATCGGGGTAGCTAGTCTCTCCTACTCATGTAGTCAACTACTTAAGGAACTATAACTGCAGTCATTCAAATTCAAATATGGATAATTAAAAGTATCTTTAACGTGGTTCAAGAGTGCGAAGGCGGCGCCACAACTTCTACTCCTTACTTTAAGTTAAAAATTCAATTAATTACACCTTCACAATAATTTATTTGTAATTTACTACTAGTTACACCAACAAAAGAAAAGTCACTAACATCAATATATAACCAATAATTCAATTGAAGGAATATATAACTATTTAACATTTAGATGCTCTCGACTACTCTAATTCTATACACCAATTCTCAACAATTAGAACACTTGAAACACAAACAATTTCATATTTACATAATCATATACATGCATATAACTAATTCATCAATTGACATCATGATGTAGAATATTCTCATACCGATTCAATATTTACAAATTGATCACAAATAAATTATTAATTAACTTTTCTTTTAATCAATTTTTATCATTTAACAAAGATTGAAACAAAGATTTTTCAATTAGTAGGTAAAGTATGCAACTATTTTTACTCC
>JBBPBR010000005.1:47529553-47541851 GCA_037974775.1 Cicer pinnatifidum | reverse complement strand
GTTTCTAAAAATAAATATGATTTTGATATTCAATAATTATAAATGAAAATATTTTAACCTTACACATTTTTTGAGTGAGCTATCTTAATCAATAATTATTGAATAAAATAGGTAAGAGTAAGATATTTTAAACGTTTAAAAAAATTGTATTTCTTTCTCTTTTATTAAAAATGATTTTCTTAAAAACTAATTTAAATAACTATTTGATTATCAACAATAAAATAACTCTTTTAATAAAACAAACACAATTTAAAAGGACTAAATTTATATTTTACAAATTTGAGGAATTAAATTTACATTTTCTTGCAATTTCAAATGCTCATTTATTTGCTAATAATATATAACGTGAAGAACAAAAAAAATCCTAGTGTCAGGTGTACTTCTTGATAACCACGCATGATCTCTTAGAACCAAATGGTTAATAACCATAATACAAACAACTTTATCTTTTTTGAAATTTCTATATATGTACGTAGTGCTTGTTTGTTTGTGTCAAAGTCTTGATTCGGTTACTAAATTTGTATAAAATATAGAGGGTTTGGATTGTGATAGATAGAGAGAGATGGAAGATATAGAAAATAGAGGAAAAAAGGAGGTTGAAGGAAGTGATGAAGTAAAAGAAAATAATCAAAATGAAAGTGAAGAGAATTTAAAGAACATTATTGCAAGCCATCCTTTGTTTGAAGTGTTGATTGAGTCTCACATCAAATGTTTGGAGGTAATTAATTCATTTTTGTTTAATTTTTTAATATTTTATTTTTCTATTTTTGTATATTAAATTAAGGTTGGATAAATTTGTGAGTTATTCTCCTTGTAGTCAACAATTGTGAGAAAGAGACCATTAAAGCAGTGTATATAATTATGGAAAAGATATAACTTAGGGACCCCGAACACTTTGCAATATTATTCACTAAAATAATTTGTTATTACAAAATATCCTATAAAAGGGTAAACAAGACAAGAAAAGGGTAGAGGATAATTTCACTACAAAAGAGCTACCAAAAATAGTCCAATTTCCTATTTGATTTTGCTTTCACTTTAATTTACTGTTACAAAGAGATCAAATTACTTAATTAGACAAATATAGAGCAACCTTTAAAAATTATGTATTTATGTATCTTTTAAAGTTTTTAATTAATGTGTGACTATATATCATTATCATTATCATTATCATTATCATTATCATTATCATTATCATTATTATTATTATTATTATTATTATTATTATTATTATTATTATTATTATTATTATTATTATTATTATTATTATTATTAATATTTTACTTGTTAGGTGGGATATGAGGAAGCAGGGGAGTTTGACATACCAAGTGATGAATGGAAGAAACTGGTGAATACAAAGTCTAAAGCAACGACTAGTCCAAATAGTTCAGAGCTTGATCACTTCATGGTATTATATACAAATGGTCAATAACTAATGCATTATTTGATCTCTAAAAAAAATTAACTATGATGTTTTATTTTAGAAGTATTTTTCTACAAGTAATTTTCTTTTTAGTCAAATAAAAAATTGGCCTGCGACAAATCGTGAAATTATATATTAGCTAAAGGCTGAACAAAGATAAGACTAATAAAATTTTAATTTTAGGTATACCTATATAAAATGTATTATCGAAATCACAGGAGAAATTTGTGGGGATTTGAGCAACTACCAAATTTATTTGTTATTAATGTTTTATAAACAAAAAAGTCATATATGTAAATAAAAAAGCATATTAATTTTTTTTTATGTCTCACTTATTATTGACAATTATTGGCTCAACCCTAATTAGGATGCATGAACAAGAATTTTAGTTCAGATCTTTCTTGTTGGTTAAATAACCCTCTTTCATGCATAAGTAATGCATAAATATTTGTCTGTTTTTTTGAGGAATACAAATACATTAAATAAATAATAGTATTTAATTTATATATACTATTATGTAAATAATTTTACACTATTACAAAAAGAGTTTTTATATTATTACTCAATTACAATTATCAAATTATTATATTTATTTGATTTTTATTATAACTATATTTAAAATTATACTCGTAATTATGATTTTTATAAATAATTGTGATACGCTGATAGTATAAAATATTGTATGCTAATATTTTCGGAACCGAAACATCACAAGTAACAATTTTCATGGTCAAATTATATATTTATTATAATATAATACTTCAAAACTTTCAATTTACGTAGCATACTCTAACAAGTTTAACATATAAAAAAACCCCAATTCATGCAAAACTATAGGTTATTTTTCAACTATTAAACTATATATGTTCATATAATGTAATTAATTTTGTATATGTTAACAAATATACGATATATTGTTTGACACAGGAAGCATATTGCATGGCACTGAGCAAGCTCAAAGAAGCAATAGAGGAACCGACAAAAGAAGCAAAGGCTTTCATCAATGCAACGTATATTCAATTGAAAGAACTTGGTGATGCAAATAACCCGCAGATTAATTATGATAATAATTAGCTACTAATGATGATGATGATGATGATGGAATATTTGTCACGTTAATTATTGCAACTTGATGTTCTCTTTGCTAGAAATGTTGATGATGGAATATTGTCTCGTTACCAATTGCTTTCTGTGTGTGTGTCGTTCAGGAGTGTTTAATAAAAATTATTATGAAATAAATTATGTTTTGTATGCTAATTATATATTGCAGGAAGTAAATAATCGGTATTATTGTATAGTTAGAAATCTTTAAATATAAACTATCAATATCAATACTATTGTTATCAGACTCACAAAAACTATACATATACATATAGTGTTTTCAGTATTTTTGGATGAAATATTTAGGAATTATATTAAAAATCACAATAGAAATAAAAGAGCAAGAATTGGCTAACAAAGCATTCGAAATAAAAAAGATTAAGTTAATTTTTTTACGAGATAATTTTGATTAATTTTTACTACGAATATATTTTAAATTAGATATCATAAAATTGAAATTCTTTTAATAATAGAACAGTTATGCATGACATTGTTGTTAAACTAAGCAAGTAATATGAATGATTCAAGTTATGCTAGTATATAAAATTCAAAGAGTTAACTTGCTGAGGAAGTTATATATCAGAGTAGCTAATTAAGTTTTCAATTGATAGTTGGTTAAAGTATAGGTTTATTATGGTGAGTCTTCGTGTAGGTTAGTTTATTGCTTCCCTCTTTGACAGAGTATAATTCAAAACATGAATTTTAGCCCTTACCAACAAATTAACATATACAAGGAATCTGACACACTCCGCCACTAATTTCATCTCACACTCAAAAAAGTTATGATGTCGATTCCCCTCAAGCCCCCCTAACTTGCACATATTTGATATTGACACTGACACTAACACTGAAACATTTTGATCACGAGAAACGTCAAATAACCGATTGAGCCTAGCCATTAAAAGGCCCCAAAACTACCCAAGGATCATGCCAAAACAAAGTATCCTCCCCATCACCTATTCTCTTCACTAACTGATCCAAAAACCAATTCCCCTCAACAACCCCACCTTCTAACTTCATCCAAGACCTTAAATCATAAACCTCTTAGATCTGTTTTAAGCTTCCATAACCACTTATCAAGACGACTTTTATTACAATAAAACGACCTCTCATAGCCTTCTCAATAACATGTTTCCAATTTTTTTCATAGCCTTCGCATATTGTCACCATTAGGTAAACTATGATACTTGAACAAGATTTTTCCCCACCTTACAATTCAACAATATAGTTGCCTTATCCAACCAAGAGTCTAAAATGTTAACGCCTACCAAAACCCTCTTGTGAAAATTAACTTTCAACCTAGAAGCCTATCCAAAAAGAAGTAAATTAGTTTTGATACCCTTATATCCAATCAACTTTTCAGGTTATTTTTTTTCAATACCCTTTTTTTTAAAAAAAATTATTCAAATACTCCATTTTCAAAATTATATATCTAAATACCCTCTTATTTTTTCAAATGGCGACAAAAAAATCAAAATTTTCCTCTGTGTGAAAGCACTTCCTTCTCCTCTAATTAATTTTTTTTTTTTTAAATCTTTTGAGGAAGTCCCCATTTGAAAAGTGAATTTCCTTAAGGAAGTCGCAATTCCAAATGGCGACTTATAACTTAATGAAAAAAAATAGGTATTTAAGTATATAAATTTAAAAATAGAGTATTTGAGTAATTTTTTTTAAAAAAAATTAATTAAAAAAAAAACCCAACTTTTCTCCTCTATAAAGTTGCAAATATGAGATTTCCAAACTAGAGCCATCACTCATTCCATATACAATCAACAACCCAACTTCCACCGAAGACGGAAGATCTCAATAAAAAACTTAATCCTTACACGGCTAACAAAAAAAAAAAAGAGAGAGACAATTTCGTCGTTGGACACCCATTTACCAACAATGACACTAAAGCTAAACTCAAGCACTCCAAAATCCAACAGCTCCAACTCAACATAAAATTCATAGTAATCAATATGGTGTCCACGTAATCCCGCTCCACCAAATCATACGCTTTTTCAAAATTAATCTTATACATCAATAACTCCATTTTTCTTTTTCGTGTTTCATCAACCACTTCATTTACTACCAAGATACCATTAAGGATTTGACTTCCTTTTAACAAAAGGTTGATTGTGACTTTAAAATTAACTTCTCAATCACACAACTCAACTTGTTCGCTAGGACCTTAGTTCTCAACAATCTGATTATGCCTCAAGATAGTTGATTGAAAATGCCCCTTAAAATGCTGGAAAATAGTCTCTCTAACCCCTCCACATCTTCCACGCGATTGTGCCCTTTGTCAAGACTAAAAACAAACACATTTCTACAATTTGAGGTAACCACCCTATTAAAAAACTTAGAATTTCCATCCACTTCCTTTAGCCACTTCACTATCAAATTTTCCATCCCTCTTTTGTGCTCTTCAACTGTTCCCCAATATTATCACCATGATCCTCAATTTCACATTTTTTTACAATTTTCATCCCACCCCATTGTTAGGTCATTTTTTGCTAATATGGTCTATGCATTAATGACATGGCAGAGCTTGTCTGGTCGGTCACATTGAATATCCATGTCATTAATAATTATTTTTCGTTAATTATTAATTGTAAATTTTTTTTTTATTAAAATAAAAAATAGAAAAAAGATTGTTATAAAATGTAAATATTTTATCCATTTAAATATGTAAATTAAATGGAGCAGCTTGTATACTGGTGTTGGTCTCTTGAAATTCGAGTTATTTGTTGTTGATGCTATATTTTGACCACAAATTCGACCGAAGAAAAAGGAGAGAGAAAAAAAAATTGAAACATGGTGTTATTTCAGTATGAGACTGGAAAATCATTAGAACTTCAGACTTTTCTCGTGTTATATCTTCACTTTTTTTACTATTTAGCAGTTTTCTTTTACAGTTCTATTAGTGCATATAATTTATGATTAATAATTTTTTCAAACATTAACCCTTGTGTTCTAAAATAATTGACCTGAAAAAAAAATTGTCTTGAAATAATTTACCAATTTAATTTTTAATAAATTTTTTATCAATTATACTATTTAATTAATATTATTTCTATCATTTCTAATGTAATATATGTTATTATAGATATTGATAATGTATCAATATCTAATCAAAATAATTGATAAAAGTAGTATTCTTTCATTTATAGATTTTATTTAAATATGTGTAAGATCATCAAATGGTTCAATTATTTTTGGACGACGAGAATACTTAATATTAATTTATATATTTAAATGAATATAATATTTATATTTTTAATAACAATCAAATAAAAAAATAAAGTAAAAAATTGAAAAAAAATATATTAATATTACTTATAAAAATTGAAACAAAAAACATTTTTGTAGGTATGATAAAATCATAAACACTACAACATTTTTGCCCTACTGCAACGCATAAAAATCGTTGTTTAATGTAAAAAAACCATTGTTGTAATCTACAACGGTTTTCTGTCCGTGGGATACGAAAGCGTTGTCTTTGCTTTACACAACAGTTTTTTTTTAAACAACAACATTTTGTGAAAACAATAGTAGCTATCTCTAATAGAATGGTTTTTCAAATTTACAACGACAATGGTTTTATGCTGATGCCAAATTAAAATCTTGTAGGTTCTTTTTTCAATTAAGGTACGACAACGCTTTAAAACTGTTGCAAAAAATATTTTTTTTATAAAAAAAACTGTATTGTAAATTATTGTATTTTAGAAAAATAATTTCAATAAATTAAACATTATTATAGTAATACTATAATAAATTTAAAAAATATACCAGCTGCATAAATGTAAAATTGTTGTAATATACTTAATAAATTTAAAATATAACAATTGCAACAGTATAAAATTATTGTAATACAATATATATATATATATATATATATATATATATATATATATATATATATATATATAATATGTATTTGTTAACAATGTGTCAAGCAAACAAACAAAATAAGTGATGCATTGTAACTCTTGATCATTCATACGATGTATGCACTGATTCAATTTCTCTAATTTATATTCTTGAGAAAATGTGACAATTAAAATAACAAAAACAAAAAACCATATCTATAAAAAAAATAAACAAAGAAAATTTAAGTATCAACATCTATCTATTCATTTTGTGCTTTAAAATGTTGAAATTCACCATCATTCATCTACAAAATAATATATTCAATAAGTAAAATTATGAGTAAATGACAAAATGATAAAAGTCTATAAATGTGATTGTAAAGTCAAACCAAGACACATGAATGTGATAGCAATACATAGCCATTTCCACATGAATCAATTTAAATGCCACGTAGACTTCAAATTTTTCAAAGTGTCTTTAAGAGTAGAGAGATGAATTTCTCATATTTTAGAATCCACAATATGTCATAGATTAAGAAATATGAAATAGGAAATAGAATAAAAAGCCATACCAAAATCAATCATTTGAAGATGATTATAGAGTTACTATTAGAGTAATGCAAAAGCAACACCGTAATCGATGCAAAGGTTGAGCGATAATAGAGAAAAAAAATCACCAAGTCACAAAGAGGTAGAACTTTTTCCAGTCTCGCAAGATGCCAAAACCCTAATTGATGCAGAGTTGCGAGAAAAGGGGAAAATCACTAGAAAATTGTAATCGATACAGAAATATTAATGGATGTTTTTTTCCCTTTTTCATTTAGGTCGAGTGACGTCAGAGACGATAGAGTTTCTAAAAGAGAGGAGAGGGTTACACAAAGATTGTTTTGCGTGAGAATGATATAGTTTGTTGATAGAGTTTGCGCAAGGAGCGTTACACGAAGATTGTTTTGTTTGAGAATGATAGAGTTTGGTGAGAGTTTGTGCAACGAGGATTTAGGTTGAAAATCGATTTTGGTGGACAATTCTAAAGCGCGTGTGGTAATGAAATATTTTAGAGTTTTTTTTTTCTTTTAAGAAGGTTTTGGCTACAAGAACAATTTTAATAAAAACAAAAAAATAACGGTTATTTAGTTTTAAGTAAACATATCAATAAACAACAAGAATGGTTTTGAATTGTTGTCGTAGAAATTATAAAAATTATTGTTCAACTACAAACAAAATATAAAAATTGTTCTCTATTTGACTCAACAAAAACGATTTTTTTTACTAAAATATAGCAGTGAAATATTAAGGTTTACCTCAAATATTTAAATTATTAGATTAGATTTAAATTTATAAATTTAGACTTAAAACAAATGCAGTCCTCTTTAGTTGGTAATAAATTAAGAAATTATAAATAAATTAATTACAAAACTCCACTTATTAACAGTTAACAGTCATGATGTATGTACGTGGTGCACGGAAAACGCATTACGTGGGATCAAGCCATATAAATACTCTTCTCCCTCGTTTTTTCCTTCTCCAATCCCATAACTCCAATAACCGTTCGAACACTCTTTCCTCACTCTCTATTCAATCATCGCAACTAAACTTCAACAAACGAAATTAAATTCTATCTGCGTTTCTCATTAACGTAACAATTCACTAGTAACTAGTCATGGTAATCAGATCGAGAAGCTCGAAGCGGAAGCTTCAGCAAGAAGCACCATCCCACATCGTTAGCAAGAAGCTCCGGTCGAAGATTCCTCGCCGGAGAAGAAACCAGATATCTCCGGTGCTTCTTGCTTCGGCGAAATTCAAAATTTCTGAAGAGAATCCTCGTTTTTCAGTTGATTCGAGCTCCGGCTCTGATTTCGCCGGCGGTGAAGTTTCGTGCAATTCGAGCAGAATTTCTTCTGTATTCGTTGGCAAAGGAACAACAAGCTCGAGAAACGGTGAAATCGGAGAGTGTGTGAGTTTGATGATAAATCGGAGATTTGAGAAGCGGAGTGAAAACGAAGTTGAAGTATCGGAGAATTCGTGTGTGGATTCAAATTATAATGTTCGTGAACGGAATAGAAGCTTGATTTTGAAGTTCAAGAGTGGAAAAGAAAACGATGAAGCTTCTGAAGTTTGCACGAAATCGGAAATTACTTGTGCGGATAATTCAAAATCGAGTAACGGAAATTTGAATATCTCTGCGCGAAACGACGTCGTTTCAGTTAGTTCCGGTGCTCGGGAAACGTCGTTTGAAGAGGAAAAGAGAAGAATCAATGAAAACAGAGCATCAGAATCTGAATTCTCTTCGAGAAACCGTCACGATGATGAGAATTGCGCGGATTTGATAGCGCAATCGATTATAAAGCAATGCTCGGATAATTCAGGCTCCGATTCCGATCTAGCTTGTAGAGAGCAATTGCATTTCTCGTCCTACGACGATGAATCAGAGTATTGTTCAAGTCAGGGGACTACGTCATTCTCTGATCTTCACTCCGAGATTTTCGGTGATTGCTCTGATTACAGTCCGTCTCTGTTCACCGATTCCGGAAGTCAGTTTTCGCAAGGATCCGTTGGGGAAACTCCTTCGCCAATGTATTCGTTGTTCCTTCAATACCGTGAGGAATTCACGACGCTAGCTACTCGTGTTAATAATACTTCAAGCGTCGAAGAAGAGGTTTCTATAAATCATAATGTACGTTTGATTTGATCGATTTCAGAGTTCGAAATTACATAGTAGCTTTTTTTTTTTTTCTAATTTCTTTTTTACGGTGTTATTATTTGGATGTGTTTGATTTTAGTTTTTAAGGTTCGAAGATTTGGATGACGAAGAGAGCTATCAGATGCTAAGGAAGAGAGAACGGAGGCAAATTTTCATGTGGAATTATGCTGAAAGATATTTCTCTACAACGGAATTCGGCAAACTCGTACTTCAGCAACGCTGCGAAATGGTTCATTGGATCATTGAGGTTGGTTGTTATATAACTAAATTCAATTAAGCTATTATTATTAGAATAATTATTATATTGGCATAATCGTTTTGAATTTGATAGAATTTGTTAAGAATTTGAAAAGCTGACTTGGTTGTACATAGAGTGTTGAAACAGAGTTAAGTAATACTGCGTTTTAATGTTAGCTAGTTGTTATTTTATTTATTTGTTACTCATTATAGCTAGTAGTTCGTTATTAAGTTGTGTTGACATGTGAAATAACACGCTTGAAGAGTGATATAAGTGCTAGCCAATAGAATCAGTTAGAGAGTGTACGTTGTGTACACAAGATTGTTGGAGAATCAGTTGGTAGCTTAGTTTTCAGTTCTCTTGTGACACACGCAAGATTCATTTGGAAGGTTAGAACTATAAAGAGATAGAGGTAAAAGAAAATGAGAGCGAGCG
Organism: Cicer pinnatifidum; assembly: GCA_037974775.1. Taxonomy (NCBI): domain Eukaryota; kingdom Viridiplantae; phylum Streptophyta; class Magnoliopsida; order Fabales; family Fabaceae; genus Cicer; species Cicer pinnatifidum. The sequence goes on along the minus strand of JBBPBR010000005.1, from coordinate 47,532,099 downwards.
AGAGATGTGATTAGAAAGAAAGAAATATTAAATGTGTAACAGATGGAAATATATGCAACGCACTTTTCTTGTATTCGTGCATGTGGTTAGTTAGTTCGAGTTGTCCAAAGAGAGGCTACTTTACTTCTTGCAGATTGTAAATGTAGAAAGAACAAACATAGGCTAGTAATGAAAATATCTTACAAATGGAGCAACGGTAAATAAATAAATAAAATTATCTTCAAAAAACATAATATCACTGTAATTAACTCAAACGTTTGATATAACAATATTATGGGAGTTAAATTAATATATTATGATTTCAACACAAATTAAAAAACTCAGTTAATTTAATATAAAAAAATTATATTTTTTCAAAGTTATTAATTAAGAAATGAAAAGGAGAAATTATATTTTACAAAATTGTTCCTTGTTAATAATATCAAAAAGAGAAATTAATAAAATTAAAAGAAAAGAATACTAAATTGTAAATGATATAATAAAAAAAAATATCAATCTTTTATTGATATTATAAAATGATTTATAATTTAGAACTAATATTTTTATAAAATAGCTTATAATTTAGGATGAATGAGTAATTATTTACATTTTGTCTTGCTTGTAATCGTATACTAGGAAAAAAAATCATTACATGTTGCCAACCAAATTTGAATCCAGAAAGAGATCAACAATGAAAATAATAATAATAATAATTCAAAAATGAACTACAATTTCTTTTTTTAATTCAAACTAAAAAATTTAATTATGTTGTTTTACTGTTCACTACAAGAAAAAAAAATGCAGCAGTTGAAAAAGTTGTATAGGGTTGCATTTTGATGTTTGAAACACTTCTCCAACTCTTGTAGATTCGTATGTTGTGATACTATTTTGGGACGATTAAAATCATCATGTTTCAATTATTACAAATGTTTGCGACACTTATAACGGATTTCAATAGAGTTTTTAAATGCACTTATTTTTTATTATAGAATGATATTGCGATAGTTATAAATTGTCGCTATGTACTTTTAGCGACACTTTAAACCGTTGTAAAAGTTAAATTTTTAATTTTTTTTCATTTTTCATTAATTTAATTAAAATGAAAAATATTCATAAATTTCATTCAGATAACTAAAATACACATACATAAAATTATAAATAAATCTCATTCATATAATATATTAAAAAATAAGGACCATACATTAAATTTAATTAAAAAATAAATAAATAAATTTAAATATTTAAAAATCAAAACATTAGCAGAGTGATTGAAGATACAAAACAACAACATCAAACATATTTTATAAATCATCTGATAGTCTTTAATGATATTGTTCCATGATTAGACCGATAACTAAACTCAAAAATCGTCTTCTATCTCTTGACGGTTTTATGTGTTGTCTGAAAAAACATATATGTTTTAATTACATGATTTAATTACAACAATATAAATATCTCAAATTCAACAAAGACATTGACATTACAATCATCCATGCAAACAAATAAACAAATAATTCATACATACTCAGATAATGACTTATCAATTTTTTGAGCAAGTAAATACAAATTGAAAAAAGTTAAAAAACACACAAAGAAACAAAAAGAAATAGTCAATTTCCCCCAAATTTATTCCTCACCTTCCAACACACTTAATTTGCAGCAAAAGGTAAAAAAACAAAAACACACGAAAAATATACCATATAGTTAACACTACCATTATACTCTTCCATTCCTATGACTGACATTTTCATCCACATTGAAAAACATATATAGAACCAATGTCTCAAACCTTAGAAAGGCTGAATAACCAAAACCCACAACACAAAGAAGTTTTCAAATTAAAACAACAACAAATACCACCACCTCAAAAAAACCAAGCAATCAAACCCAAAACATGCAAGCATTAAAATTGATACAAACACATCATTAAATTTTTCAAAAATATATATTAGTCATTGGACTATGCTATATCACTCAAGAGCTAGAAAAAGAACATTAATTTACATGTGCAGTGATATGGCCTAGTGATTTTTGAAGCAGTGAAGCACGGCCTAACAAATTGCATTTAGCCTAACAATTTAAATTACATCAACAATCTTACAACAACAACAACATCAAATGTCTAAGGAAATAGGTAATTGACCAATACCTTTCAATCATTTTCAAAGGTTGTAGCATATTTATTCTTCTTAGTAGTTTAATTTTCCTATTTGAAAGGGGTAATGATTCTCTAATAAGGGAGATAACATGTAAATTATAATATAAGAAAAAAAAAAAAAGATGATGTGTTAATCGGTCCACAAAGATATTGATCTGATTAAGAAAATAAAAAGACAAGTATTAGATATCTCCTTGTACTTATCTTCTAATGAGTAACTTAATTTAAAAAAATGCAAATAAAACACTATAAAAAGAGTAATTATAATAATTACCTAGTGGTGATAGCAAAATAGAGAGGTGGATAAGAGAAAAATCGAAAGAAAGTCCTAAATATAAAAGTAGAGACAAAAAATTATAAAAGATGTGAGTAAGATTAGATAAGAATCTGAATGAGTAATAGAAATTAA
>JBBPBR010000005.1:47493057-47507044 GCA_037974775.1 Cicer pinnatifidum | reverse complement strand
AGAACGAAAGGAGTTTATAAAAAAGTAAAATTAGAAGCGATGGAGTGTTCAATTAGTACATTATTGATCTGTCCTCTAAGTACTATGGTCAATTTTTTGAATATTAAATTATTCTCGACATAATTATATTAAAAAAAAAATATAAATAAAAAAGTAAAAATATTTCTTTTACCAAATTATATAAGATTTTTAAGATGAAAATGAGACAATATATTCAATTCAGTTTTCTTTAAAATACATTTACACCTTTTAGTCTTGAAAATTGACAGAGCTCCTTTATAATCACTAAAAAAACTGATCAAATATTTTTTTCACACTACATATATGTATATCACTTAGTATATGACATAATTAAAATTTTTTATTTAAATTTATAAAAGTACAATTATACATCTAATATTTATAATTTTAAAATGTATGATAATGTTCTCAAAAGTATAACTAAAATGTGTATTGTAGTATTTATTTTAATAAATGACAAATAGAGTCGTAGTGTATAAAAAAATATTATACACAATTATTTTAATGAATATAAAAAAAATAATTTTAAAAATTAAATAAAGTGCAAGTGTCATTTAAAGAAATCTTTCATTACAGCTATAGCTGGGTTGACTTTGAAAAATTGACTCTTACCTTGCCTTTGTCATTGTTTTTCTTTTTATGACATATTTTTTGGCGTTACAATACATCCTTGTTGATTTTTTCGGGGTACATTGATTTTCTACTGCCACTTGCACTTTAACTTCTTTATATTATTGACCAACACAATTAATATATTTTTTCTTCAAAAAAATAATAATTCTTCTTCTTTTCTGATGTGAACGCGGTTTAACTTTCGTCACATTTAATCTGAACATTAGTTGACGGATTATTATCTCGAAATGGCTTTCGTCTTTTTGAAAAAGGAAAACACTATTTTTGGGAAGTTTGATTTTACCATATTTCGTTGCATTGCAGTGTTATTTGGGTAATACATTAATATGACTATAAGTATTTGCATTTTTTTGAAAGAAAAGGAGCAGGTCCAAAAAATAAATAAATAAATAAACTACAACTCTCTAGAAGAGGTAGACAAGTTATTATCCTACCTCAAAACTAGGGGTTTTAAGGTAGATGAAGACCAAATTCAAGAGTATAATTTAATTGATAAAAATAAATTTTTAAATGCACAATAAATTTAAGAATTCATACGATGTAAGTGGATATTGTTTTGTAAATATACAAAAGATAAATTAAGTTTATTCATATTAATAAAAACTAATAGTTTAATATTTTAGTTGGTTAAAGTAAATTTTTATAGTAGATACTAAATTGTTTAAGGTTCGGTAATATTAAGTAAAAAAATGTTCAATATATTAAATCATATAAAATTCATAAAAAAATAAAATATATGTACCTAAGAATATAATATAATAGTAATATAAAAAAAATCTTAAAATTTGGTAAGATATGGCAACCATTATGGTTCCCTTGACACATCAATTTGAATAATAATATTAGTCATGTTTTTGGAATGAGTAACTCAACACCTCTACAAAGCACTAATTAATACCACTTTTATTAGTAACCGTCAACATTAGCTTCAACCACGCTTTGTTTGATCACTGGTGCTTCAATCAAAACTTGCACTTGAGAGAAAACAAAATCATATTTCATCAAACATTGTTGAAGAATATGATTATTTGATAATCAATATATATGACTTATAAATAAATAGGACATCAAATTCATAATTCGCTCGGGACACACAATCTTTGGAATGATCTTAATTATTAAGTCTTTTATATTATCTCGAGTGAGAACAAAACATAAAAGATAGATTTATCATTATATATATCAAAAGGAGCTAAGCGGAGGAGCCTTCTCCTAAATGAAATCGTAGGCTTTCGGCCAACTATTTGAATAGGGAGATTGTCCATAAATCAAGGGTTTGAGCCCTAGTCCTTTTACATGTTCTTTTTTCTTGTTTTTGATATTATGTCTATAAAATGCTTTTCACCAACAATAGAACGATTATGTAAATATCTAATAGTCGATATTTTCTCTTCATCGTCAATATATCTCTTGCAATGTGTTTCACTATCATCTCTATCTTTTAAAAAATCTCACACTATCTCCAAGTTATGAACAATCCTTGGATTTAAATTATTATTAGTGACAATAACATATGGATATGTCATAATAGCCATCATAGTCTTTTAATATAGATCTCATTTGACACTATATCACTTCAAGAACCAACAATACACTTATATACTCATTTTATATGTTGATGTTTTCCCTATTTTTTCTCTACATCATCCACTAACTGAATATTACTTGCGAAATTAGACAAACTACTATAATAAACATCATGAATAACATTATTAGTAATATCAACCTATTTGTCAATAGCGATTTAAAACCAATCTCTTCAATCATTGAAGCGTTCATATTTTTCTATTGCAAAATGTAACACTAACACCCTCCTTATCAAGGATTGTTTTCAACAAACTATGATCCTCAAATATGAATAAAGGATTATTATCAACACACAAATGAGCAGCTACATTCTTAATTCTATGTAAAGTTGTGTTATCAACTATAGTTCTTGAATTATAACATATGTATCACTCACTACTTTATCAACAACTTCTTTATGAATTAGAACATATTTTCTAACACTTTTTACCTTATCTGAAAAAGAATTGTCTTCTTCAACATTAACGGTATTACCTCATTATGTTTACATATAGCATAAGTATGACCAATAAGTAGACACTACAAAAAAATATTTATTGTGACACTTTGAATTTGTAATATTTTATCTGTCACTAAAATTACTTTTAACTACAGTTAAGGTGTCACTATTTCTAAAAATATTATACTTATATAAAAAAAAATTAAATGCACAAAAATCTTCTCATGTTTCATTAAACCCAGTTCTCTTCCTTCCCTCATTTTCCCTCTCATAAATCGCTTTGCTTCTCTAGTAATAATTCGATTTCCTTCGATTTTCCTCTTTAAATCATATTTTTCTTCAATCTTTTTATTTAATCGAATTTCTCTCATCTACGACACTATCGTTTCAAAGTGTCGGATTCTTCAAGATAGATATTGGGTGGCTCCCTGGTTTATTGTGATAGCCAACTATATTTAGTAAGTTGAAAAACTAGTCTTCAATTCATGTTGAATAAGTAAGTTGCAGCCTCTAGTAGCAATTTTCTACATCTTGATATTGGTAATTGAAAAGGCACAGAACATATTAAATAGTAATGACAATCTTCATGAGAAATGAACATTTATTTACATTGAATTCAGTCTTAGCTTTGCATGGTCCACAAGTGAAAAAATCACCAAAGCGTGTTTCATACATATTTACATAGATACTTGACTTTGATCTTTAGATTAGGACCTTAGGTATCACCTCTTATCTTATAAAGTGCTTATTATTGTTTTGATTCTTAATTAGGGATGACTTCTTCTTTGTTTGATTTTTTAATTCCTCTTACAGGATATTAATTTTTGCCATTCAATCCATCTAAGGCCAAATCAATCATTCCCATCTTAATGCTTTTGTTTCTAATAATTCCTCTTACACTCTGAATGCAACGTTTCTTGAAACAAATAGTAGCTTTTTTTGGCATTGACTTTTGCCCTTTTTCTTGACTCTCTTTTGCTCTTTTTGCTAAATCTATGACTGAATTAGCAAATATTTCTTTATATCTTTAACTTGCTAGAAGACTATATAGGTCTTCATTTTGTGATTTGAAGACCTATGCTTTCAAAATGCAGTATTAAATTAATTACTGCAATACCATAGAATCATACACACAAAGAGTAGTATAATAATAGTCTATTCATTATTCCCTATGTGAAGTGCAGTGAACGAAAATTAAATGTTGTATACGAAGCTGGTATCAACCGACATAAATTAGTGAAGGTTATTTTGAAGGCAAGTTGATGAAATCAATGAGCAAACATCCATTCAGTAGAGTTTTTTTGCTCAATTGTTGTTGTCATGATGGTGCAGGGTGTGCAGTATAAACTAGGTGACTTTCAGATGAAGATCATTAAGGTTGCTCCAAATCAAGCTGAAAATCTGAGAGGCATTTTAATGGAGGTAACAACAATTGAATTCTTGTTCCATTATTTTTTTGTATGTCTTTATGTCCCCTTAAATTTGCTTTGTTTGCTAATGTTAGGTTAGTGTGTTGATAAATGTTTGTTACCTCTTGTTACTGTTATTATGCTTATGCTTATGATGAAGAGAAGCGTGACATCTCAGTATTGTTTCTAATAGCAGAACAAGGAGCAGAAGAGTGCTCTTCAAATTCTGATTGCCTTCAAAGTCAAGCTAGTGCTAACGGTAATATCTAGTCATTTCATTTTGCACTTTCTGAAAGTCAAACCATCATATTTTCCTCTTCATAATTGTTAATTTGGTTTTCTGTAGCATATTACATCTTGGTAGGATTCATTCATGTTTGTGTTTACTCTTTAGATTCCAACTCTTAACTCAAATTCCTGGAATGTGCAGGTTGTGATGTAAATGAGAATCGTGAAAAGCACAAAGAAAACATCGTAGAGGACAACACTAATGATGAATCAAACAATAGCTCACGGAAAACCGATGATAAAATGACATGGTTTTCTTTCTATTTTTCTTCTTGTATTGTGATTTGTTGGTGTTTTAATTGCCTTTGAGTTGGTTAGGTGATCCAAAAATCAATATGTTGTTCGCATTCACAAACAATGTTCTAATGTTATGCTATCCTTTGACATTATGAGGTTTGTTGTTCTTGCTTCTTGTTCTATCAAGAAGATTCCTCGAAACAAGGTATGCTCGTTTGGTTCATAAAAGAAATACAAAGCTTGTTGTGGATCTACGTCAGGGAAACAATCTTCTAAGTCTGTAGTGTATGCATCTTAGGTTAAGCTATGTGAAGAGTTTTCATTGATAGGATCTAAAAGGTCAGATTGATAATGAGGTTCGGAGCCAAAGCATGTGGTATTTTTGTTATTGGAGTTGGAGTGCTAGTTTTCAATTCATCTCAACATTTAAATAAACACATACACTCTTGCTTTAAGGAATTCAGACACCTCCACATGTTGCCTTTTTGGGACTCGGAATCATGGGATCTCCCCTATGACACAAAATCTCATCAAAGCTGGGTATACATCTTTATATTCTCATACTATTCTATTAATTAATCTACTAATAGTTTCTCTAATGCATTTTTTATTTTTTATAATAGTAGTAGTAACAGTACATTCTAATTCAAATTTTATTGTGTGTGTCAACTCAGTAGTAAGAGTTTGACTTTGTAAATCTCAAGAGACATACTTCAAATTCTGTTGGTGATCATTGTAAAGGGGTAATTAGTTCACTATATTAAATAATAATTTTCCTCTTTTCAATTTTTTAAAATTAATTCATTCAAATTTTATTACTTAGTTTACTTATGATTAATATGCCTTGACCACCTGAAAGTGAAACCATGTGCAATATTGTTACACATGATGTTTACTAGTTTTTCACATTCTAATTTGTTCTGCAGATATAAATCATCTCCTGAGGAAGTAGTAGCATCTTGCCATGTCACATTTGTCATGCCTGCTGATCCTCGAAGTGCGGTGTGTGTATATTTCTGCATGGTTTTTTATTTTAAAGCTTATCTAGAAGTTATGAGCTAGTTGTATTTGTTCTGTCCCATATCAGGTGGATGTTGTTTGTGGGAAGCATGGAGCTGCAAATGGAATGGGTCCAGGAAAAGGGTGCTATATTTAAATTCGAAGTTATAAAGTATTTTCATTTGATTGCTACAATTTGACATTTAATAGCATTTGAAATGAATATTGATATATGTCTGATTAATGGACACATAAAATCCACTGGAGCATTATTTTTGGAGGTTTGATTGTTTATACTTTCCCTACTTATTCTCTTTGGAACATACAAGGAGGCTCTTCAATTTGGATTTGCATTATTCGTTGCTTGCTTTTGTTGGATGAGTAGATGAATATGTAAAGTGTAACACTTGGGAAGCCATTTCTATCTATCTACAGGATCCAGTTTCAGGTTTCAAAAAGCCAACAGAAGATGGACAATTGATATTTCTTACAGTTGGTGAAAGATTTTATTTTACAAGTAGAAAATTTAGCTAAGATGTGTCATGTAAGTTACAGCACTGATTCCATTAGCTGCAGATATTTGAAATTATGAAGTCTTTGCAATGAGTTATACTGTAAAGAATTTCATCTTATAACAACACATTTCATTTAGACTTTAGTCACAAAAGAGTGGACAGAAGACTTTATGAAACGGTTGCTCCTTTCTTCGACATCATGGAGAAAGTATATATATCTATCCCTTTAAACCTTTCATCTATCACTTTGGGATGCAAAAGTTTGATAGTTGAGTAACATCATTGACTTCTTTCTCTAATGTGATTTATAACTCTGCTAACAATTATTAACTGCATGAGAATGACAACATGATGCCAATGCAAAGAGAAATCATAATGTAGATAAATTTATTTACACACTTGTGCCATGTCATCTAGTAGAATGCTTTAAAGTTTCAATGACATTAGTTAATAAAAAAAATTAGAAATTTAAACTTAATTTACTAGTATTAATAATTTAGAATTATAATTAGTAGGGAGATAAAATAAATTTAATTAATAAATAATAATTAGTTTTAGTGACAGACATTAAAGTAGAAATAGATCATTTCCATATTTTTATCTGTCTACCTTTTAGTGACAGATAATAACGTAGGAATAGATTATTTTTTTATTTTTATTTATCTAATATTTAGTGACAGACAATACCGTAAGAAAAGATCAATTATTTATATTTTTCTAGTTTTTAGTAACAGTCATTATTGTAGGTAGAAATAAAAAACATGTAGTGGCAACCTTCAAACCATAACACAGTGCCACTTAAAGTTGATAGTGGATCTCAAAATATTATTGCCCTTTACCTACAGTTATAAACTGTTAGTGACAAACGTTGTCTGTCACTAGAAGTCAATTTTCTTCTAGTAACAATTTGAACAAAAATAAATAAATTTTCATATTCCACGGTCACAAGAAAAGCAAACCCTTCTCTAACAACTCATATTTTATGTCTAATTTTAACCAACAAATCGCCTTATAAAAATCGCCTTCTATTAAAATTCGCAAAATATTCAAAATATAAATGATATTTATGGAATCTTTTAACACGTCTAAGGCACTAGAATCACCCTTTTTCTTTACATGCTAAGCATATGGGTACCATATGATTGTTATTTGAGATCGTGCATAAGAATAGTTAGACTAAATTTTAATGTGATTCGTTATTGGTGGTGTAGTCTTTTTCCTATTTACTCATTTTCCCTTGTCCTCTTACCTTAGGAATATATGTTAGAATTGTTTATTATTGACCAAAGAGATGCATTTTATTTTGTCCTACATTTATAGGAATAGTATTTCTTATGATAGATTAGCATGTCATGCTCTATTCAAAATTTTACTTAATGAGATGCTATTCATATATTTAGTATAGTCACAAGTTCTACCTGTAACAGGGTAGAACTGTAAATCTACATATACAAATACGAAAATTAAATTAAAATGAAAAAAAAATAAAAGTATGTTTTTTTTTTACTTAGAAATAAAGCTTAAGGGTAGGGATTTTCTATAAGGATGCAATAACAATTTTAATACTCAAATAAAGCACTTAAACAACCTCCAAAAATTACCTATACCACATCTCTTTTTCTTTATGTAAAATTCATTTAATCAATGTAAAAGAATTTAAAATTATATTAAATTTATTAATAATGTAAATTTTCTTTTCCAAAATTATTCTTTAAGTATTAAGAGAGAAGCATAATTATTTTAATTATTCATATTTAAGTAATTAGGAGTATTTATATGAAAAATTAATTAATAATTCTTGTAATTTGAAGAAGGTCATATAAAAACACAATTTTTTACATAAAATGAAAAGGTAGTATATGAAACTAATTGATATTTTTTCCTTTCCCAAATGTCACTTGGAATGTGGATGGTCATTCACAAAGAATTTTCATTTTGACCTAAGGCAAATCTAGGTAGAGATATTAATACCACTTAGGCTATGCGACTTGGAAATGATTCTTAGGATTGGAGTTTTCAACCATTCAAATCCTTTTTAATATTTTTGACTATATGCAATTATGATAAGTGAGTGAGTGAGATTTCACTGCAGCAAATAATTTTATCCCATATATTTCAAATTTTAATTTATTCAATAATTATTTCAATAATCTATTAACTATACTGTTGTTTAATAATTATATTCATTATTAAAAATATTTATTTACTTCAATAGAAAGTATAGACAGGGACATTTATTTTTTTATAAAAAGTAGGGATGGGGAAAACAAAACCCACACCCAATTTGCCCCATACCAGGCCTAACTTTGCTAAACTAAGCAAATTTTTTTTTTTTTTGATGTACCCTTTAATCCACTTTCCATTGGTATTGCGAAAAAAACCATATAATCTTAGTCATGAACTATATAATATACTAAAGATTATTATTTTTAGGGAATGAGCATTCAGTTAAAAGTGGTCAAAAGGAAATGTAATAAATGAACTAATTTGTATAACATTTTTACAAAACTATCCTATTACCTATTAGATATTGACCATTATCATAAACATACATTGAATTATAAATATAAGAAAAAAGTAATCCACGCACACTTTTAACTTTATGATAAAATAATCAATTTTACGTTGATAAAATAAAGTTATATTTATTGTAAAATATATTTTTCTTTGTTAAAAAACATCTAGCTTAAAATAAATTAAGTTACTTTAGGATGGAGGGAGTGCTTGAAATTGAAAAGATACTAAACAAGTGAAGTAGAGATGGAAATATTTTATTGAACAATTTTTCCATTCTCTTCGTTCTTTTTAAGTTGAATCGTCTATATTTCTATATAATTATTATATTACATAATATTTCAATATTTATTATTTTAAAATCTTTTTTTTTCTTTATCTTTATATTCTTTTAGTAAAGTTAGTATTTGTAAAATCTCTTAAAAAATTTCTAGAAATTTCATTGAAGTTGTTCTAATTTTAGATTTTAAATTTTAAATCAAAACAATATACATGAATTTGTAAAAAAAGAAAAGTAAAAAAAAAATGCATTAAATAAGTGCAACGTTTTAAAGAGTGTTTGTTTTAAATTTTTTAAAAATTATTTTGTTAGAAAAATCATTAATGTAAATAAGATTTTTAAATAAGTTTTCAGTCATATTACTTTTAAAAAGCCAGATCAAACAAAAAAAAAAACCTATAATAAACCATAGGCCAAATTTAGGTGTAAAAAATTATTCGTAGACCAGGTTCATGTAACATAAGATCTATTCCCACCCCTAGAGGTAAGTTACATAAGACTTTCCATTAAATGTGTAATTATTATTATATTACTTTATTTTGAAAAAAAATTGTCATTTTTTATCCTCTTATTAATAGAAAATATTTCTCATAATCAAGTTAAATCAAGTATGCTACAAATGAGTTGGTTTGTTACAAGATTATACAAGACAACCAATTGATCTAAAGCTCAATCCTTATCATTTTCCTTTTTCAAACCAATGAAATTCAAGATATTACAAAACTCATTCGTATGAGCAACTAAATATGTAGCAAAATGGTATAGCTTACACCAATATAATAATATAATTGATATGAGCAACTAAATCCTAATTTTCTTAGTAAGTAGAACTAAACAAAATATCAATTACATCTAAATTCTTTGAAAAATATGAGAACAAAACAGTTTAACTATTTGTTCTGCATTGTCTTCTTGCATCCTAGAATCTCTGTTTCTCAAGTACAAGGAGATTGAAAAACCTCTAGCGAAAAACAAATAACAAAAAAAGACAAGTTTAAAGAATGAAGGGTGTAATATATGTCATGAAACAAAAATAAAAAGAGCTACAAAGAGTAGAAGGAAAAAAAACAATAATGTATATCAAACTTCATCGTGCATCAGCCGATGTAAAGGAATCGGCAAATCCAGAAGATCGAGGCGGTATACTAGACTGTGTATTCTCGCAACTAGTAATCATCGACGAAGAATACGAATTATCGATGGTGTTAGTCCTTCCTTCAAAATTCTGCCACTTACTTAGTGCTTGAGGCAATGTCATATCCAAATCAATCCCATACAAGTCTTCGGCATCAGGTTCAGTCGGCTTCCAAATCTCGACAAGAGGTGCTAGCACATTCACTACGTGTCCCATGTCAGGACGCTGATAAGGCTCCCTTGCACAACACTGACTAGCTAACCCTGCAATAGTCTTGAAACTCTCTAAGCCTTCCTCATCGATTTCCATTGCTGGATCGATGACTTTTGCGAACGAGTCTTTGTTTATTAGCATCCTGCGGAACCATGTGACAAGGTGGACGTTCTCGTCTGGTTGGCTGTTGTCAATTGCTCTCCTTCCAGTTACCATCTCCATAAGAATCACGCCGTAGCTGTATACGTCGACCTTTGTGGTGACTCGTCCAGTCACTTTTCATATCATACCATTTTAATGAGTTAGAGAATTGAACAAGAAAGAAGAATTACCAATATGCTAGAATGTCTTGTTTGTGTTTCTTAACAATTATAAAAATAACTTTTTTAATGTTTTCTCTCAAACATTAGAAGTTCAAAAAATTTCCAAAACATAATTAACATATGACTACCTGCATACTCTGGTGCGAGATATCCAAAAGTTCCAGCAAGTCTAGTCTCGAATGAGGCTTGTCCTTCTGGAGCAAGTCGAACCAATCCAAAGTCAGATACTTTAGCACGCATATCATCTCCAAGCAAGATATTTGATGGTTTCAGGTCCCTATGGATGAAAATTTGCTGAGCCAACCCATGAAGATATTCAACACCTCGAGCAACATCTAAGGCAATGGAAAGCCTTCTCTTCCATCCAAGCGGTTCCGACCCGTCATCTTTCCATCCAAAGAGATGTTGACTAAGAGGACCTTGAGGCATGTATTCGTAGACAAGAAGTTTCTCATTGTCATCCAAGCAATAGCCAAGTAGCGCAACCAAATGCCTGTGCCGAACCTTAGTAAGAACCGCAATTTCAGACTTGAACTCAGTCAGTCCTTTGTCACCGACCATTTCAGATTGCATCCTTTTAACTGCAATCTTTGTTCCATCGTCCAATTCTCCTTTGTACACAGTGCCAAAACCGCCCTTCCCCAATATGTTCTTTTCGCTAAAATTGTTTGTGACTTCTCTCAAAACTTGAATCGAAATCACCATATTACCTGCTTCCACAGTTTGAACACTACTTGATGGACTAAATGCAGTACTAGTTCCTTCAACAACACGACCACGAGAACTTCCAGACGCTGCAACACTTATCTTCAAACTCTTTCCATCTCCTGAATGACGAGGATGCACAACTATTGCATTCGGACTTTGAACTTTACCATCACGCTTCCGTCTTCTACAGTACATAACAAACACCAAAACTGCTACACCAAGTAATCCAACAATCCCAACCACAATACCAACAATAGCTCCAACACCAAGTTTCTTCTTATCTTCACCTCCAGAATCAGGGCCAGGCGGACTTTGAGGTTTTTTATCCTTCCCAATATCAGGATTCCTATCAGTTTTAACAACCACATCTCCTCGAAATGATGGTATCTCACCATACAACAAATTATTTGAAACATCTAGTTGTTTCAAATGAGGCATGCTAGCAAGTTCCTTTGGTATAGTACCAGTGAGATTATTATTAGCAAGAAGCAACTTTGTCAAAGAGGTAAGGCTTGCAAAATTAGGCGATATACTACCCGAAAAATGCATGTTTTGAAAGTTGATAATTGAAATGTTACCACCAGAACAAACAATCCCTATCCAATTACTACCATTACAAGGGTCATTACCTTGCCAACTATCCGCAAGCGCCAAAGGATAACCGAAAGGTTCAACAACAGAAAGCAAAACATTAACAAGTGGACTACACGGTTGACCAACCTTCGTAGTGCAAAACCTATTATTCCCTCTAACCATATCATTATCAACAAGCACACCATTTTGAAACTTCGGAGGCGAACCTTGAAGATAATTGTTTGTCAAATTCACAACCTTCAAACTAGTAAGAGAAGTCAAAGACTCTGGAACAACACCGGTTAATTGATTATCCCTTAAACTAACATCAAACAATTGATCATGATTTGAAAAATCAGGTATAGGACCTGTAAATGAATTACCATGTACCCAAATTTGTGTCAATGATGTCATATTTTGCAAAACAGAAATTGTACCATTGAGTTTATTATTACTCTTCTGACCATTCAGCCAAAGTCTCTCTATAGAACTACCAACAAAACTAAGAGGTAAAGCAGCTTCAAATGAATTGAAAGACAGAAACAAATCAACCAAACCAGGAAAAGGACCATTGTTTCCAAAGAATTCAGGTATAGTACCAACAAAACCAGCATCTACAGCAGAAAAAGTTTGAAGAGCTAAACAATTCTTAAGACTAGAAGGAACTTCCCACTGAGAAAAAGGGTTTGAATCAATTCTCACCTCTTTCAAATTAGTCATGTTGTTGAAGAAATCATTAGGTATGGAAGTGAAATTGTTGTTGGAAATACGCAAACTTTGAAGTGAATTTGGCATGTAAGGAAAAGAACCAGATAATTGACAACCCATGAAATCAAAATATTTTAATTCAGTGAGTTGGACCAATTCTTTAGGCAAAGTACCTTCAATGATTTGATTCATTTGAATTGATTTCACCCTTTTTCCATCACACCTAACACCTTCCCATTTGCAAATATCTGAATCAGACCAACCATCAATTGGAGAAGTTATAGCTTTTTTCAGTTTTTGCATCACAGCATCATCTTGAGACCATGCAAAAACAAACATCAAACAAAACAACACAACGTACGAAACTCCCAAACCCATTAGGTTTTTGTCCAATTTTTGTTTGTTTGTTTTTTTTAGAAGAGGTTTAAAACAGAGTAAGGTGGCGTGAAATAACAGAGAATATTTTTGGAAGAAGGAAATGAAATAATCACTCACGCGGCATTGTAATTGTGATAACTGATAAGGATTCTGCTGAAAAGCGATTTTTTTTTTTGTGTGAATAGAATAATTTGAAAGCGAAAAAAAAAAAAAAACGCTTTATTTTTTTGTTCGTGAAGGAATTTGATAGGGCGGAGAAAGAGAAAGAAGAATATAGAGAAACTGAAAGAAGGGAGAGTGGTTTTTGGGGTTTGAGAAGAGTGAAGGTTTTAGACATGCGTGTGGGGTCCACACCGTAACGCTTTTAATATTTTGATGTTAATATTATTACTATATAGTTAGTTAGGAATATTGCGAGAAATTTAAGGGATGTTAATTTCGGTAGGTGAAGCAGATTTGCGGATACTCTTATTTTTTTATTAGTCATAAAAGAATGTTAGGATTTTCACCTTATCTGAGTTTTCAAAATTATTTTATATTGAAGGACGAAGTTATTAATTATATTCAAATTAAAATATTTGTATAAAAAATAAAATTGTAACTAGTAATAAATTTATTGGGAAATGGATTTTCTCTGTGAAACACTAAAAAATGTATACGGCTAAATTTTATCTATTTATATAGATATTTTTTTACTAAATTAATTTATAATATTTAAATTGTTTAAATGGTTTGCATAATTTAAGATATGAACTGTTAGATCTTTGATAAGGTGTTGATTTCGATGATATTATTTGTTATTGATTGTAGATGATTTGAGTTTTTTTATGGTATTATATATTGTTGATAGTTGATGTTTTGAGTTTGATTGATTTTAGTATAAATAAGAGAAAATATAGAAATATTTTAAAACCATACGATATAAAAATTAAATATGAAAAAATTATCTATATCAATAAATAAAAAATAATTTAATTCTTCACGCTAAATTTGGTTAGTAGTAATTTATTATTATTATATTAAATAG
>JBBPBR010000005.1:47451219-47461225 GCA_037974775.1 Cicer pinnatifidum | reverse complement strand
TTTTTCTTAGTTATTTTAAAATTTAAAATTGACGGTATATATGAATTTAAAATTATTTATACCAACGGTATTAATATGAATTAAATCTTTTCATACCAAATTACACATAATATATGTCACCTCTAATAATTACTATGATGGAAAATATGTCAAAAAATAAAAATACTATATATGATAGGAAAAGATAAATTAATATTATCTTTTGAGTTGTAAGCTTAGATAAAAAATAAATAAAAAACATTAATCATTAACAAGTTTAATATTAACATCAATTTTCTTAATTTCCATTATTTAGACAACAAAGTCTAATAGACGGGTGCATTACTTTGAAACACAAGTTTGATGCAATTAATTCCTTTTGTAATGAAAGAAAAAAATGACAATCCTACATTACAACAACTCCACATTACTCTTTTTTATTTAATAAATGGAAAGTAGAAAAGAAAACACAAAAGAAAAATATTGAAGAAAAAGTTAAGGCCTCACAAATGTCACACTCATGACATCAACTAATAAGAATTATGACACCTCTTGAGGATCCTCTAGAAAAGAAAGAAAAAAAAAGGCCTATTCCTAATTTTAAAATTGAATATAAATTAGGATATGACACAAATTCACTCGTGAGTCCCGACACAACAATTTTGATAGTATCTTACGAGCAAACCCTAATAAAGATAAACAATCTCCTTGTGAATGACACATGGAATATTGCTAGCACTATTATTTAATGATAACTAGAGAGTAATATTGTAATTTTTTTTAAAAAAATATAGACTTCTCTCACACACTTCTAAATAGTATACACACCCTTTAAAACAAATATCTAACTACAAGTCAAATCAATCTTAATCAAGAATATAAAAGAAAATAATAAAATCAAATACATATTTTTTTATCGGTAATTTATAGTTTTGCTTACCTTTTATAATTCTAGAGCAACTCGACATTATGGTTTGCTCAACACACTAGAGTATCTAAAATAACTACATATTAAAATCCAATTCCATACGATAGTAATCATAATTAAAATAATATTTTATCAGTTCCATCTTTTATATAAAAAAAAACTAAATAAATAATACAATTGAAAGATTTGTCCAAAAATAGATCGCTACTAAGTGAGAATTGTATCGTGCACCTTCCACCTATACTTCTCATCCCCATCTTCATAGAAAATATCATATTACCTCTATTGTTATCTATAAAAACTCCCAAAAAAATTTCTTTTTCTTTTTTGCAACCAATTTTCTTCGAAACTTTGAATTGTCCGAATCACAAATTTCCAAACATTCGAACCTTTGAAGCATTTGAAACACAAAAGTAAGATAACCTTCAAAACTTTGAAACTTTTGAAACATCATTTTTCCAAATATTCGAAAGTTTTCATGAACATGAAACTTTCGAAGTTCATTTTTTCACAATATTTTGAAACTGTCGAAAGTTTCCATGAATATGAAACTTTCGAAATGCAGAAACCTTCAAAACTTTCTAACAATATGAAAGTTATGAAATGCAAAGTTCATAAACATGAAGTAATTAGTTTCAAAACTTTCAAATTCATGTAAAGTTCAGAAGTTGTTTCAGAAGTTTGGCCTTCAATGAAACTTCCGAAACCAGCTTCGAAAGTTCTGAAATGCGTTTTTAGTTTTTTAGTTTTTTTTTTTTCATTTTTTTATTATTGATATACTGCAGTGCTTAGAATGAGAGGTGTGTTAGGCCAAATTATTCGCAACGAGATATGTGATAGAGGTGATGGTGTAGAGAGAATTCCACCAACAACGTCAAACAGACAACAGAGCGAAGCAAATCGTCCAATTAAATAGCGTCGTCGTAGACACGATGTCCAAGATGATGTTGTTGAGCTTATTGAGCCTGCACAAATGGAGGAGGATGTCCCTGAGCATCCACAAATGGAGCAGGCTGAGGAGTAGTATACTACACATGCTGATGATACTAATGATATTCATGATGTTGATGATGCTGCTGATGTCCCTGCACATGCTGATGATGCTGATGCGCATGATCAACAACCCAAATTTTTGGGGGACCGATGGTGACACATGTGTTGACACAATATGAACACCACGTAACCCGGAGGCTATGGGAAAGAGAGGTATATTTTAATTAATTTTTAATTATATTTAGTTAATGGTTTATTTAAGTTTACTTAATTAATTTAATTATGTTTATTTAATTTAAGTTTATTTAATTAATTTAATTAAGTTTATTCAATTTAAGTTTATTTAATTAATTATTTATTTAAGTTTTTTTAATTAATTTAATTAATTAATTGTTATATAATTACTCGCAGGATCGTGGGTCGTTAAAAGTTATTATTTATGGATTGAAGCTGAAGAAGTTTGCTGAAGTTTTTGTGCCAAATCTTGTACAACATTGTATTCGAGAATCTGGGCTGCTACATGTGTCTTCTGCTTACCTTACTATGGTTGATGTTGGTATGATATCTATATTTGTTGGAAGGTGGCATAAGGAGACTAATTCATTTCATTTGTCATTTGGAGAGATAACCATCACATTAGACGACGTTGCGTCTCTCCTTCACATGTCACCCCATGGTAATTTTTTTAATGCATCTATGAATATGAAAACTAATAATGCTGCAAGAGCTCACATGAGTACTTAGGTGCAACATGGGAGGAATCACTAGCTCAGATTAATTATAATAAATGTGCCTTATATAGATTGCAATGGTTGCATGATTTATATTGTCATCTTATTCAAACTAACTAGTTTAAGTGTGCGACTAGAATGTACCTGTTGTATTTAGTTGACAACACTATTTTCTTCGATAAAACACATACGCGTGTGGAGACAAAATATGTTAGTTTATTTGTTGATTTAGATCGTTGTCGAGACTATTCATGGGGTACCGCAACATTGGTTTTCCTTTATGACAATCTACGAGATGAAGCTATCATATATAACACACTCGACAATTGGGAGGTTACATGACTCTATTATAGGTACATGATTTATTTAAGTTGTGTCATTTATTTATTTATTAAGTTGTGATATATATGGTGCAATAATGAATTTACGAGCATTTCCATATCACCAAAGACTTGATATTTTGTTGCTCGAGGATGTAGTGTTTACATCATATGATGATGATCAAGCTAATCATCCGTTTGTATCAATTTCGATGTTCTCTTGATACCTTCGATATAGTGGAGTCTCAGTCCCACATTTGCTGGAGCGAGGTCTTCGATAGTTTGGTCGTATTCAGTGCATTCTGCATGACGTTCCTCTGGTGCCAAACAATATATATTGGGAGTGGAAGAATACTATGAGATCATCTGTTGCAGTCTTTCAGAGCCTATATCCTGTTGCGACTTTTCCTAGAGAGGTCACTACAGACTACTATACATGGTACATAAGTGTTTCACATCATCTGATCCTCCATCTATTGTTGCAGCTTCGAGCTCACCTACTACTATTGCACATGGTCCATCATCTTCTGTACATGTTGGTCCATCATCTGTAAATGATAAAACATAAATGATAAATGATAAAATGTTCAAACATATATTCTAATCTTCATTTAATGAAATACAAGATGATTTGGTAAATGATAGATTAATGTGTTTGCAATGCTTCATACGCCCTGCATAAGCTATTTCTCATGTCTTTGCCTATTCACTACAAAAGTCTCTCCATTTTTGTGAGGTAGGTGGCAAAGGACAATCAAACTACAATTTGATATGAACACTAAATATTAAACATTAATTTATGTAAACAAGAAAATATTCAACATTAATTTATTAAACAATACTAATCATAAATTTTACTTGTGCCCAATAATTTTCATTGACGAATCCAATCGCTAGTAAAGAGATAAGAGAAGACTCTTTTGATGGTGTTTTGTTTAGCAGCAAGAATGTCATATTCAGATTATGAGACAACAACATCAATATGATATTATATAGTGTTGATATCACGTAACTCAAGTCTGGTATAGTCATCCATTTATCTTTTCCTTAGAGCACCCAATTCTTAAATTTTCAATATGTTTTGCATTGATTCAAGACTGTCATAAAAAACATTGGAATAAAAGTCTTGATGTAGATGAATCTCTTTATCCAATTGTGATCGAGCTAAAGACCAAGATTCTTCGGTCCAACCTAACAATGCTGCAATTACGCAAAACCCACAATTTCCATCAGGCACAACATCTATTATCTCCTCAATATATGAATGTATAAAAGTAGGAAAATATATGTTATATGGTTGCCTTGCATAATCCTGTTTTGATTGTTTTGCAGAACTTTGAGATGGTTGCCTTGCAGAACGTTCAGATGATTGCTTTGCAGATTCTTGAGAGACATCAACATACTCCCAATACGAAGGATCACGAGGAGTAGCAAAATGCTTTTTCCTTTTACTAGCTCCTTTAGTTCTCATCTTCTCAGGTGGTACAAGTATTAATGTTGTATGTGCAAATACAAGTTCACGCACATTTGCCTTGAATATCATTTGACCAACAATATCTTGTTTCTTCATGTACGCTTTCATTATTTCAAACTCTTTTGAAAATTCATAATTTGATAAAGATTATTCATCCTTCAATTTATGCACAATGCTTAAATTTCTCCAAAAAAAACATGAATGATATCTAAAGGGATAACATTATCAGATAACTTCAAATTTGCCGACTCACAAGCACATGTTAATTCATGAGTTTTTCTGATTGAGCAACCACAATTTGTTTTGTCAGTACCAACAATCTTCACCCTATTTAATTGTTTGTCAATTTTTTTAAAACATTTCCTTGATACACAATGATGTAGACTTTGAAAAAATGGTGAATTATATTCGTGCTCAATATCCTTGATGGTTTTCTGAAAAAGACGATTTAATGATACATACTTGGTTCTTCAACATCATATTCACAACATCCCAACTTTTACACAAATCACAAAAACTAGTTTGCAGCATATTTTTCGATCTCCAATGAGCAGACTCAACTATACAAATAAATTAAATAACACAAATTAAAACAAATCACATAAACTAGTAAATCATATTTTCTAAAATAAAATAAATCATAATTTAAAAACACATGTTAAATGATGTGTTCCTCAAATGCATCACTCTATTGGTCTAAACCTCAACTATGAAATCTTTTACATAACCAACCAAAAAAATAATATTGGTGCACACTAGCTCAAAGTGTTGAAAGTGATGATCATACTTCTCCACACTAGTCGAATATACAATTTTTTTTTCCATAAATCCATTACTTCATCTTGTCTATCCTTTTTCACATATTGTTTGCATCTTGCCTCAACATTTTTTTCAATATGAAAGCCACATAGAAAATATATTGAAATAGGAAACACTACACTAATAGCATTCATCATGACAAGATCTCTATCAGTCACAATAACTTTAAAAATTAAAGTCTTATAGACGAACAACTGTCGTACCTTTTCAAACGCCCAAATGAGGTTATCTTGTCGCTGTTGTTCCAAGTAAGTAAACCCAACCAAAAATGTCAAACAAGTAGACGTGACACCGACAATTTCAAGTAATGGTAGCCGATATCTATTTTTTTTTGTATGTACTCTCACATATCAAAACAAAATGAAACGTATTTAACAACTTTATACATTCAACATGGTTCAAAAATATATCTCTCAGAACATCTGAATTCTTCCGTCTTCTTGTCCAATGCACATAATTTTCTTGTTGTATTATGTTCAACATATGCTGCTTTTTTGTGTACGAATCTCTCAACGATGATCAATATGAGATTAACTTTATTTCTCTCTTTGAAACCATTCAAAAAGAATCTTGGTGCAAGCTTATACTTTGTCAGGTCATTGACATATTTCCTATCTTCTTCGTTTAAATGCCCCAAATATGAATGACCGATTACAATATCAAGTAAATCATGATTGTGTGTTCCACAACAACTATTAATTTTCCATCTTTCACCAACACTTAATGGTATACATCTAAGGGTAAATAGACAGTTTTCCTTGTGAGAACAAGTTACTGTTGATTTTAATTTTGGTTTATATCTTCCACCTCTTTCTCATCCCAAAATTAATTTGTCTTTTCTTCCCCTCTTTTCGGTAGCTTTATATGATCGAATGGTAACAATTAAAATTCCATTTTGCCTTCCAATAGTGTTGCCCATTCAAATATAGCTTCTCGAAAAGAAAATACCTACAAAATATGTTTCAAATAAAACATCAAATATATATCTATAATAAAAATTTGATTAGAGTTGGAATATTAGTAATAATACCTGATCAGTGGTGATTTTTTTGTAGGATCTATAACTGTTTTTTAAACAAGAACCTCAACTCTACTCATACCTAATTTCAAAATTAGTAATAAATTTAGTTAATAATAATATTATAATTTTTGTTTCAAAATAAAATTTAAATTTTAACACACAACAGGTTTTTTTTTTGAAATAAATGGAAACTTTTGAAAGTTTTGAAATTTTTGAAATTGAATTACTTCAAAAATTTGAATGTTTCGAAAATTATGTGTTTCAAAAATTTACAAGTTTTGAGCATTACGTTGCGAAAGTTTCAAATTTATCAAAACTTTCTTTGATGATTTCTGAAAAAACACACTTCGAAACTTACAAATTTATCCAAATTTTCGAAAGTTTTATAACATCCTGGAAAATTGCATTTTGAAACTTTAACATTTATCAAAAGTTTCAAAATTTGTAAACATTTCTAGAATTTAAGTTTCAAAAGTTTCATATTTAACAAAACTCTCGAAAATATCAAAAAATTCACTTTTTTATATTTCGAAAGTTTGAAATTTTTGAATGTTTAAAAAAATTTTGTAATTTTAATAGAGTAGTAATTTTTTTAATAGTTTTATACATAATAAAAAAGAGATATATGGTATTTTTCATGAAATGGAGGGAGGTACATACAAAACTCCTACTAAATTAGGCGAATTTGTCCAATTAAAAAACTGTCAATGAGAACCAAAGCAGAATTTAACCTCTTGAGTTGATAATTTGTTTTTTTTTTTTTTGAAAAACACTAACAACAAATAGAAAAAGTGAGCTCCAAAGTCTTTTCTTTTTTATTTTATACTAAATATTTTTTAATAAAACCTGATTGTTTAAGTGGACTCTTAATCTATTTCTAATCATAGGGAAATAAACCTTTCTAACTTTTTTGTCATGTTTTCTCAAGTGGCCATATCTTTACCCTTAAATTTCTTTTTTCCTTTTACTTTAATGTAAATAATTTTTAAAAGTAAGTAAAAATTTAAATGGACTTTTAAGTCACATCTAACGTGAGAGTTTTGTACCACGCACCCCTACAATTTTACCTACCACTCCCCAGTCATGAGTAAAAAACTATTTTGCCCTCAATTACATCTATAAAAATCCAAAAAAAAATTTACATTCATTTTTCACTATTCAAAAGTTTCAAATATCCGAATCTGGACCAACCCATCACTCGAAAAATTGAAAGTTTCGAATTTCAAAAGTAATGAAATTTCGAATATTTTAAAAATTCAAAATGCAAGAATCCAGAAAATTTGAAAGTTTGGATTATTCTGAAATTTTCGAAATACATTGCTCAAAAATTTTGAAACCAAGAACCCAAACTACATTCGAAAGTTTCCATCATTCTGAAATATTCGAAATGAAAGGCTCGAACATTTTGAAACCTTCGAAACAATGAAACATTCAAAAGTTTCATGTGGTTAGAAAGGTTCGAAATACTGAGGGCTTGAATGCAAGGAAACTTTCAAAATTGAGGTCGAAAGTTTGAAAGCTTCGAAAGAGATGATGGAATTTTCGAAATGCATTTGGAAAGTTATGAAATGCTTCAAATTTTCGAAATGGTTTTTTTGTTGCCTTTCATTAGGGGTGGGAATAGGCCAGGCCAGACCAGGCTTTGAAAGGCCTGAGTCTGGCCTACGATTTATTTTTTCGGCCTAAGCCTGGCCTACGGCCTATCATAGGCTTTTTTTTCGGCCTAAGCCTGACCTTTTTAATAGTTTGGCCTGGCCTGGAAGCCTTTTTAAAAGCCTTTTTAAACGAATCCATTATTACTTCTTAAACAAATAAAGAACAACTACTAAGTGATTGACTAATTGAACAGTTACCGAATATAAAACGACTACCAAATATAGAACTGCTACTGAATATAGAACGACTACTGAATATGGAATGATTAGTAAGTGATAATTTAAAATAGAAAATAATATTATTAATATAATAATAAAAAATAATATTAATAAATAATAAATATATATAGGTCGGCTTGTTAGGCCTAACATGCTTTTTTATAAGCCTGAGCCTGACCTATTTAAATAAATAGGCTTTAAAAACAGCCTGAGCCTAGCCTTTTTATTAAATAGGCCAGGCCAGGCTAGGCCATAAGTAGGCCAGGCCATAGGCCCCTACGGACGGCCTAGCCTATTCCCATCCCTACCTTTCATTACATTATTTATTTGTTTTTTTTATAATATTTTTAATATTTTATTACTTTTGAAACTTTCAATTTTTTTTAAATTACTGAAACTTCCGAAAATAGATATTATTTATTACCATTAATTTATTACTATAAATTTATTATTATTTATTACTATCAATTTATTATTATTTATTACTAATAAAAATGCATTTCAAAATTTTCCATAAATTTTCGAGAACAAATTTTGAACTTGACCCTACCAAACATTTGAAAGTTTGAATATATTTATAGTAATAAATTTAATATTTATTTTCGGAAGTTTCAGTAACTTAAAAAAAATTGAAAGTTTCAAAACTAATTAAAACAAACAATTACTTAAAAATAGTAAAAAATTTAATTAAAACAAAATGTCAAAACAAAATGGAATTTAAAAAAATGGAATTTTCTAATTTTTTTTCAAATCTTTTTTTTATAACATAAATTTTAAATTTAAAAAAAAATTTGAAACTTTGGGTTTTAACAAATCTTCGAAATGCAATTTTTTTTGAAATTTTGAAAGATTCACATATGTTTACTTCGAAACTTTCATTAAAGGCCAAAGTTTCGAAGCATTTTTTCATTTCGAAGGTTTGAAATGCATCCATAGTTTCGAATAAGTTACATTTCGAAAATTTGGTATTTATCCAAATTTTTGAAAATTTGGATTTGTTTAAAAAAAAAATACCATTTCGAATGTTTTAAAATTACAAAAGTTTCGAATAACTTACTGAAATCGTATTTCGAAACTTTAAAATTTCCGAATCATTATTTTTTTTTCGTAATTTTCGAATGTGGGTGTGAAATTGCAATGATAATTTTTTTTGCTTTTATACAAATTTACAGAGGGGTAAAACATTCTTTAAAAAAGTATGGGGGAGTGGCAGGTAAAATGAGAGGTGCGTGGTACTTAACTCCTAACGTGAGAGGATCCACTACCAACTTTCTTATAGAAACATAATTCATTGACAAAAGGAAAATATTCATTTACCTTTCGAATTTACTCATTTGTCTCCAATACACTGTTCCAATAAAAGAGAGTAAATATAGTGGATTGGATCATCCACCTCCTGTACAAGCCCATAAATCTAATCTACAAAGTCCTGTCACAATTGGCCCACAATTTATTTTTGAGAAATCTACAATGCACCCCTCCCATCAATAACCTCAGTTTGTTTTTTAAAATACATTTTTGTCATTTTTAACCCTTTGGATAATTTTTAAAATACAGGTAAATTATTTATCTCCATCTTTAAAAATTAAGTTAAATTTAAAAGTTTTAAAATGTAAATTGTTAGTTTTTTTTAGAAAAAGTTCAAATATTTAGTTGAATGTGAAACTTCTCAAATGTAATATTTTCAAAATTTTAAAAGAATTTTCAAAATATGGATAAATGTGAAACTTTTGAAATGCAATTTTTTTAAAAGTTTAAAAAGTTCAAAATTTTGGATGAATGTGTCTCTTTCAAAAAGCAATTTTTTTAAAAAGTTTAAAAGAATTTAGAAACTTTTGGATGAATATAAAACTTTTGAGATAAAGTT
>JBBPBR010000005.1:47397429-47412359 GCA_037974775.1 Cicer pinnatifidum | reverse complement strand
ACCTCCACCCTATGAGCACAAGTCTCCATCTTATCAGTACAAGTCTCCCCCGCCTCCTTCACCATCATCCCCACCACCATATGTGTACAAGTCACCACCTCCTCCATCACCATCACCTCTACCACCTTACATTTACAAGTCTCCACCACCTCCACCCTATGAGCACAAATCTCCATCTTATAAGTACAAGTCACCACCTCCTCCATCATCATCACCTCCACCTCCATACATATACAAGTCACCACCCCCACCACCTTATGAACACAAGTCTCCACCATACTATTACAAGAGTCCTCCACCACCCTCTCCCTCACCTCCGCCTCCTTATTATTACAAATCCCCCCCACCCCCATCACCATCTCCACCACCACCTTACTATTACAAGTCTCCACCACCACCATCTCCCTCACCTCCACTTCCATATTACTACAAATCTCCTCCACCACCATATGAACACAAGGATCCACCATATTATTACAAATCTCCACCACCACCTTCACCATCTCCTCCACCACCATACTATTACAAATCTCCTCCCCCACCATCTCCTATTCCCCATACACCTTACTACTACAAGTCCCCACCACCACCTAAGTATCTTCCACCACCATACTATTATAACTCTCCTCCTCCACATGTTGTGTATCCTCAACCACACCCCTACCACCACTCATTGATTGTGAAGGTAGTGGGTAAAGTCTACAGCTTCAGGTGTTATGACTGGGAGTATCCTGAGAAGTCTCATGACAAAAAACACCTCAAAGGTACATCACTTTACATTTCTTAATCCTTTCATTTTTATCTCTTTCGAGTAAACTTTTTTTGAAAAGACTGTAAATTATTATTCGCTCCAAATTCTCAATACTGTTACAATTACTGTCATATTTGGTAATGAGGTTCATATGTGTGTGTGTATGTTTTGATCAAGGTCTTTGTTTTATAGAATTTAGTTGTTCTTCAACACAAATACTTAGAGTTTATATGTCTTCTTTCTCCAATAAACCTTTCATATTAATTATTGTCTATAAACAACATAACAATTTTTAAGAGTTGAGGAAAAAATTGAAAGCATTAGCTTACACCACAACTATCTATCTAAAGCATGTTTGTTTTTATATAATTTTAAGGAAATAAATACTTTTCATAATTTTTAAAATAAATAAATTAAAATATATTAAATTTAAAAGAAGGTTTATATTTTTATATAAATCAAGTCAAAAATATTCTTCTCAAATTTAGCTAGATCTGAATATTTTGTACTGTATGTAATTTAATTGGCATTCTAGCTTTCTAAGTTATCAAACAGGTTGCAGCCTGTCATAAATAACGAAAACATTTGATATGTCAAATTAAGATATAATATAATTTACCTGATTGTAATTTAATAAGTCTGCATAATATAAATATTCTGTTTGACAGTGATAGTTTAACATGCTGCTTTTTAATAATACTCGATATAATATGTGTCTTCAAATACATTTTTATTTCACTGTCTTAAATCAAATTTTTAATGGTGCAGGAGCTATTGTGGAGGTGAAATGCAAAGCTGGAAGAAAAATCATCAAGGCTTATGGCAAAACTAAGATCAATGGAAAATACAGCATCACAGTTAAGGACTTCGACTATATCAAATATGGTCCAACAGTATGCAAGGCTGTGATTTATGCTCCACCTAATGGATCTCCCTTCAACATACCTACAAAGCTAAATGAGGGAACCAACTTAGAATTGAAATCCAAAGACAAGTACGAGGTTGTTCTTAAGGCTAAGCCATTTGCTTATGCCTCAAAGAAACATTTTAAAGAATGTGAAAAGCCCAAGCCTTCACCAACTCCTTACTACTACAAATCACCTCCTCATCCAGTACCAATTTACAAGTACAAGTCACCACCTCCACCGGTCCATTATTATTCTCCTCCATATTACTACAAGTCACCACCTCCTTCAGTTAAATCACCACTACCTCCTTATTATTACAAGTCTCCACCTCCGCCATCACCCTCTCCTCATCCATATTATTACAAATCTCCCCCACCACCTTCACCATCACCTCCTCCACCTTATTATTATAAATCTCCTCCTCCACCCAAAGAGATATCACACCCTCCATACTACTACAAGTCACCACCCCCACCATCACCATCACCTCCTCCACCATATTATTATAAATCCCCACCTCCACCATCACCATCTCCACCACCACCTTACTATTATAAGTCACCTCCTCCACCCAAAGAGATTTCACACCCTCCATACTACTATAAGTCACCCCCCCCATCATCCCCATCCCCTCCTCCACCATACTATTACAAGTCCCCACCTCCACCCAAAGAGATTTCACACCCTCCATACTACTATAAGTCACCACCCCCACCATCCCCGTCCCCTCCTCCACCATACTATTATAAGTCTCCACCACCACCCAAAGAGATTTCACACCCTCCATACTACTATAAATCACCACCCCCACCATCTCCATCCCCTCCTCCACCCTACTACTATAAGTCACCACCTCCACCATCTCCTTCTCCTCCTCCTCCCTATTACTACAAATCACCACCACCACCATCACCATCTCCACCTCCTCCCTACTATTACAAATCACCTCCACCACCATCACCTTCACCGCCACCTCCTTACTATTACAAATCTCCCCCACCTCCATCTCCATCTCCACCACCTCCTTATCACTATCAAAGTCCTCCACCGCCATCTCACATTTCTCATCCTCCCTACTACTACAAATCCCCTCCACCACCGTCGTCATCTCCTCCACCTCCTTACCACTATGTGAGTCCTCCCCCATCTGTAAAGTCGCCTGCACCACCAGCTTATATCTATGCTTCTCCACCACCACCTATCTACAACTAAGCTCGGAACGCCAAAACACCATTGGTGATCAATCAAGTAAGTTCACCATTGTTATACCCATTACATGTGTGTGCACGCCCACCCCTACACACACATTACATGTTATCTTATGCACTATTTAACAAAAATTCTTATTTGTTTTCAGGTTTTAGTTTTCTTCGAGTAACAAAGGCAAGCTCCATTTGGAGCAAAGTGAAACATCTAGCTTCCTGTCCATATTCTTTTAATAAACGTTTGAGTTTATCATCTTTGAGCTACGATATTTGTGATTTTGATGAGATTGAGTTCATTGTTGTGATGGCCATCTTTCACTTTCTAATCTTAATGTGTTCAAGTGACAGACAAATCAAAAAGTGGAAGCAAGATTAATTTATTTGTGATCTCTTTGATTTATATGTGTTTAGATTATATGGCCGTGTATGATAGCTGTTTTATACTTATTGCGGATTTTTTGTATTGTGCCCTGTTGTTGTGTATCAAAAAGAAATGTTGATAATGAAGAATCATATTGAATTTATGCCCACCTGATTAGTTCTTATTTCTTTTAAACAAATATCATGCATGTTAGCAAGACATAGCATACCACCATAATATGCACTAATGCATATATGAGCTAGAAAATGAGTGAACTATATCTAACTGTTTAGAGAAAAGGAAAAAAAAGCAAATAAACTGCTGGAGATAAAATATACCTCAGTCCCCAGGTCTTCAATATGCGTTAAAAACCCGAGCTTTTAATAGATCTCTCAGCAAATCTCCTTTTTTACAACTGAAGAAAATTATATAGCAAACTTTCAAAGCTACAAATTTGCAACAATAAGCAGAAAACAAAAATTTGTGTTGATATTGGCACATGGCATGGATAAGAAGAAGATGAAATGAGACGTAACTCTCACATCAAAGAAATTAAAGATCTGCCCGTTCAGATAAAAGGCTCTAAGTTTTGTATTGAAACCTCTTGAGCTGTTTTCATAAGTGTCCCAGCTGTATTTTTTTTTTTTTTTTAAATAATTGGGGAAGGGGAAATTATTATTAATAACGGTGGCACTAATAGTCATTTTACAACCGTCCCATACAAGATTCGAACTTTGTCCCTTGAGATTACAATGTCAAGCTCTAACCACTAAGCTGACACCTCAAAGAGTATCCCAACTGTATAAAAATTAGACAACTTAAAAAAATGACTTGTATACTACACAAGTATCAGAAAAGCATCAAAGAGTATCAGTGTCGAATAATGTTGTATCATCGGTGTCGAATAATGTTGTACCATTGGTGTCCCAGCACTATAAAGTTAGAGAATTGTGTTAGAAAAATGACTGGATACTTCACAAATAAGTATTGGTTAAGTATCAAAGAGTATTTGTATTGATCTAGCGGATACATTATAGGATTAGTTTGGCATGGAGGTGAAACTTTAATTGATCAATTTTCAGAAAAGAAATACAAATGAAACTTGCTCATGAATTTTCCACCTCCATCTTTTGCTCCTATCAAACTGAGAGGTAGAAATATATAGCAAATATATTTGTGGGTGGAAAAGCATAAAAGGTATTTTAATCATATAACTGATAACTGATTTGTAGTATTCTCAAGTCCTCGCTCACTTCCATGACATAAGATTGACAATCCTGAATCCGTCCCCCCATAAATAAACATATTTGAACAGTCATTGGTCGACAAGAGAATATAACGTTCACAAAAAGGTAAGAATACTGAAATAAATGGAGTACTTTACATGTATATATGAGGATGGCAACATGCTATATCTTCTTCCTTCTCTATACTAACACACATTAATATACCAATCCACTTTCTTCAAATTTTATACCTATATTCATTGCTCACTGGGAATACATACTAAAAGATGTTATTTTAAACAGTCAAGTGGGCAATTAAATTTAAATAGCATAAGCTTGAGCATCTCGATTCATAGGAAGCACTCTAAGAAATTGAGTGTGGCATAGAAAAATGCCAACAAGAGCACAAAGTGAATAGATGACGGCAATATAATTGTACATACTACACTGGTTTCTTCCTATTGCATCATAAGTTTAATTACTATTACTATGTCTTCTTTATAAAATCAGATGACAAATTGTTTTTTATTTTCAATAAAAGTTGAAAATTGAGTATTGGAAATTTGGAATCCTAGAATTATTTTCTGTCATACAACTGTAATATGACTTATATAACCCTTAACTATTCTTGTTCGAAACATTTACAAACTAGTGGAAGACCAGTCTTGTTTGATTTTATTGTTAAACAATTTGAAGCCATGGTGAAAATGTGTTATTAGCTATGAAGCACAGACACCGGACACAGTGTCCACGACAGTGACACTTCGGCACTGATAATAATTTGAGAAAATTAATTAATTGAATGTAATCAAGATGTCAGTGTTGTGTCCGTGTTGGACATTGGGACATGCATTCGAGCAAAGATGTCGGTGCTACGAAGGTTATTAGCAGAGATTGTTAACATCACATAATATTGCAAACATAAGATGAAAATTGTAAAAAAAATTATGAAAGAAAATGTACTCACCAGAGTTCATAGGGGAAGAGAAAATATACGCTTCAGTTAGCAATTACCTGGAATGATTATGCAGATTGAAACATAATTAGAAAATATAAGACAAAATTGAACAATCAAAGGTAGTTAGATATATTTGATTGAACAAAAACCTAAATCATTTACAATCAAATTTGAATTAAAATTGAAGAATATGAGATAATAGATTCATAGAAATAGAGCATTCAACCTCCTCCTATCACATTCAACAAAACGGAAACAATATCTCAAATCTCAAAGCGCAAACTGAACCTGGTGCAGCGTTGGAGAAGCACGTGGATGAGAGAGTGTTCGACTTGGATGTGACGTCGCCGGAGGATGAGGAGTACGAGTTGAGTTGTGCGCTGAGTCATCAACTCGGTTAAAGCTACCTCCATTTTGGAGCACTGAGTTTGCTTGTACAAAGCTTGTTGTTGGGGTCTTTTGCAATTCTTGAAATTTTATAAACTTTAAATTTTAATTTCATTTTTCAGCCTCCAATTTATCAATCTTTTCTCTTTTCATTTTTTCTTTTTCCAACTTGGTCTCTTCCCTCACTTCCTCACTTTATAAGGGACTAGTTCTACTCATTTTAATAGTATTTTAAATATTAGATAAAATCAGATTGAGGTGTTTAAATCCAGACTAGTCTAAATAGAATTTGCAATTCATACAAAAAATCAAAAAGCTTAAATATAAGGTTTTGTTGATTCAAATATGCATTTTTTTTTATTTTGGTATCTGTAAATTTTTTTTTATCTTTTTGTTT
This sequence comes from Cicer pinnatifidum, assembly GCA_037974775.1. Lineage (NCBI taxonomy): Eukaryota > Viridiplantae > Streptophyta > Magnoliopsida > Fabales > Fabaceae > Cicer > Cicer pinnatifidum. The sequence goes on along the minus strand of JBBPBR010000005.1, from coordinate 47,406,166 downwards.
TTTTTAATTATTGTAAAATTGTTTTTTATTAAAATTAGTCTATGTAATTTTTTATACCACTAATAATTGAAAGATTAAAATCAAATATTATATATATTGTAAGAGTCATTCTAATAAAAATCAATTTTATAAAGACTAAAAGAAAAGAGTAAAGATATAAAAAATAAACAAAAAATATTTATATAGATCAAAATTAAACAAAAACGTATAAAAACAAAAAAAAAATGCATAATTGTAAAGACTAATTATATATTTAAGTCAAATAAAAAAATGGCACAAAATCAATTTTATGATTTTTGGTAATAATTGTACAAATTTGGATTGAATTCTTTTTTCAACATTGTCATCCAATAGATTCAGAACATCTTGACATAGACCTACTATGTATCAGTCTTATTAAAATATCGACCATATACTTTATTTTGATCGGACAACGGTGTAAAAATAGTATAGATCGACAATCCATATTTTATTTCTTTCTATTTATTTATTTATTTATTTATTTATTTATTTATTAGTATGAGATATTGTGCTAATCTTTTGATTTTTATGTAATATAATCTTTTTTTACTATTTCATATGTTTTAAATATAATCGAGCATTGTTATTTCGTAATGATATTTTTTAGTATGTTATATTTTACCTTAAATATTAAATTACCGTGAGAATTTTATAATTCTAAATTGGATCAATCAAAAATTATTCAAATCTTGATCACATTTAATTGGATTATATTATATTTTTTAGAAAGAGACGTCCAGACTAAACTGAATCCTAGTAGTTTTAACCTTTTAATGGAATTATTTTTCACCTCAAAATCGATACAAACTATATCATGAAAATCCCTAAAACCAATTGTTTTAATGGGTTGAAATGGGAACAAATGAATTCATTAATTGATTAAAATATTGTGGTTGAATGAGATTAAATTAGGGTTGATCTAGTTGAATTAAGCAGGTTCACCCATTTTTTTTTTTTTTTTGCATTTTTATTCACTTTCTTGTTTTTATCATTTATTTACTTTTTTTTATTCAATCGAGGTTGAACCAATTAGACAATATTTTCATTTATTTTGGTTGGGTCATCACAAGTCCAAAGATCATCATGTTGGATTGAGAACAACCACACTAATAAGTTAAACACTATATTTTTACCAAAAACTTAAACAGTTTCATGAGTCATCTCACATCTATATAGCTCAACACTCACTTTTTCCATTAAATGTTAGACTTTTACTCACACTTAATATATCAATACTTCTATCTTCGAATAGTTTTAAATTAAAGTAACATTTCATTATAAAAGAATTCAATTACTACAACATCCATGTCGAATTAAGTTCAATTACATTGGTCTAGTTAACATTATGTGTACCAAATTAGAAGAGTAGTGTTTTTTTTTCTTTCTTTCTTTCCTTTTGTATTCATTTTGAATTTGCATATGTACAACAACTTGTAAGACGGTTCAAAAATAAAAGTGTTCAACAAGAAATTTCAGTACAAAAGTGCTAATCAGAATATTGTTGGATAATAGTATGCACTATATAGCAAGTTTTAGTTTTTTCCATATAATTGCTCCATTAATGGTAATTTTGTTAAAGAGACGTTAATATTAAACATGGACACATATTCTAAACAGAATTTGAACAATAATTCTCTTAATTATGAGAGACTAATTGCTTCTATTAGACTCAACATCAATCGATAAACAACAATTAATTGATCTATTATGTTTTTTTTTTCTTTCTAAAATAGGTATTTTAGATCACATACACATACATCGTTAGCGATTTTAACATAATTAATTACAAAATTACATATTCAATATTGTTATGGCTCTTATAACCAATGAAAAACCCACATCGCATTCATTTACCACAAAATTTCTACCTCACATAATTCCCTTTATATGTTGGGCCATCATTTAGTAACTATCCAAATCACAACTTTTATACTATAGTCTAATTATAGTGCTCCTTCATGAAATCGTCTCACTATTGCGGATTGAGGTCATTCTAGCCACATCAATAAGATAATAGATATTTAAGTATTTTGTAACAAAATGTGTAAAAATGGTAAAAGTGTAATATGACATAAAAGAGCTACCTAAAGATGCATGTATTCAATTCCTTAGAAAATTAAAATTTGTTATTTTTTACACAAAACTTTTATTTATTTATTTTAATATCTTAACAAGAGGCCTAAAGATGCATGTTAGTAATTAAGAGCCTATTTTTTTATGTTTATAATGAACTTTGTAAATAAGAAAATTCTTCATATATAAAAATAAAATTCATAAAGAAGAAAATAAGGATTTTTCTCCTACTGGTATTCACTCCTAAACTAGTATTACTTAGTAGCTAATATTCTTCCTCTTTTGTAAAAACCTTTTAATTTAGCTTATCATCAAATTTTATTGTTGAAATGATTTTTTTGCTGACGTGACTTATAAAACGTTTGATGACATGGTTTATATCATGCAAAAGTCGCCATTATTCATCATTAATCAATTATTAATCATTCATTAAAACTAAAAACAAATATTTTATTAACAAAAAATGAAATTGATTATAAGGACAGTGGAATTAGGTTTGTAGTTGGGATTTAGGATTTTTTGATGGAGTGAACAAATATGAAGGGTTGATTTGAAGCAGAATCTATATGGTGTTGGCATTATACAAACTCACGGGTAAATTATATCCACACAAAGGACCATTTCACGTTTAGATGTTGTAATGAAGGATCCAACTTTACTTATTGACATTTCGCTACTTGTTAAAATTTACGAGTGATTACACATGGGAGGTAATGATGTGAAGGATTTTACCAGTGATCATACATGGGAGACAAAACCTCTATTTATAGTGCTTATGAATTCTCATGTGCTTTCAGTTTGTTGTTTATATGTTGAGGACATCTTAGACTCTTGGTAATCTAAATGTGTACTCAATTCAAATGAGTTCACCGATATCTGTAACGGTTAACACATGTTGGCCTTTTTAGGATTTTTATTCAAGATATGTGTAACCGTCAACATATGTTGGCCTTTTTAAAATCCTTATTCACGGATATATTTATCTACTCGTAGGACGTCGACGTAGCCTTTGCACCACATCATTTATTTTGACTGACATACGTAAATTGTATTTGTTCTTAAGTTGTGGGGTATGTCTCATCTCTCTAATGTGAACTTTCGTAGTGTTCTTGTTCATGGTGGTTCGGATTGGGTCTTTTGAGCTGGTACCATTACAATATGACTCAATATATTATACAACGTACATGTCAACAAGGGTTTTGTAAGCCACTTCAATAGTAAAATTGCTGAGAGACTAAATTAATTTTATTTTGAAATTGCAAGAATATTTTTAAGACATTTTGTTACAAATACTAAAATCAAAGTGACTCATATTTACAAGAACGATTTGCATAATTAAGTCATTTATTTTTACCACAGAAGCACGAAAAAACATTTATTTTATATGTTTCAAAACTTTATGATTTCTACTACAAATCTAAAAAGAAAAAGGAATAAAATATTATAAATTATTTCACTCTCTTTACTATCCGAATGATGAAATGACAATTTTATTATGTTCCATTATAAAATATCGAAATGATAAAATAAAAACTTTATTCTATTCTATTTTATTTCATTTCACTCTATTATATTATGCTCCACTTATTTTAAACTATCCAAACAAAATCTTAGACATCTCCATTTATTTGTTTCAGAAAATATAGGTAAGTTATATATTGAGGGCTCACTAGAGTCGTGATAAACTTCGAGGCTCATATAACACTACAAGAATTCATGGAATTTGTGAGGGACAAAAGCCTTCACAAAGGAGGGAAAAGTAGTCACAAAAGAGATATTTGTGGTGGTCTTAGGCAGCTACAAATAAGTTGGTCACAAATATTTGTGGCGGCCAAAACGGTCACAAACGTTGAATTTTTCATTACCATTTGTGAGGGCAAAGGTGGCCACAAATGCCTCCTTTTATGAGGGTTTAGGCCGCCACAAATGCCTCATTTTGTGAGGGCTTAAGCCGCCACAAATGTTGAAGCTAATTAAAAAAATTAAGTTTTTGTGGAAGTCTAGGCCGCCACAAATGTCTCCTTTTGTGAGAGCATATTCCGCAATAAATGATGAAATAGATTAAAAAATAAAGATTTTGTGAGGGCTTAGACTGCCACAAAATTTTGACTTTACTAAAAAAATAATTTTATTAAATTTGAAATTAATATTAAAAAATAATTTTATATATAATAAATTAATATTAATATAAATTAAAAATTGAAATCTAAAATATAATATTTAAATTTAAATTAAATTTAAAAATTAAAATAATTATTATTATATAAAAATATAATATTAATATTAATTAAAGTAATTACTACCAAATCAAATAAAACATTCCAAAATTAATAAATCATGTCATACAAACAAAAAGTTAAACACACCTTAATTAAATAGGACAAGATATAATGTGTTCATACAAACCAAAAATAAAATTATCAAATATTATTCAAGTACATCAATCATCGTAATAATTCTTCTTCAATTACACCACTAGTCGAAGGAGGAGCCATAGCTGGTTGAGGTTAATTTAAATATGGTCTGATCAAGCCAGATGTTGGCATAGTTGGTCGGTATGGAGTTTGATCTGGTTGAGGTTGAGGAAGTTGATGTGAAGATGATGGAACATACTGATAATTATTAAAATATTGTTGTTGCTGAAATATTGGTTGTTGTTGTTGCTAGAAGGCAGAGTTCGGAGGATCCTGGTGTTGGTGTTGGAAATTTGGAGGCGGTTGTTGCTATTGGGAGTATTGAGAATAATTTTGTTGTTGCTAGAATAGTGGTTGTTGATGCAAGTACTGAGGCCGAGGCGAGAACTGTTGATGAAACACAAGAGAAAATGAAAATTGTTGTTGTTGAAACTATTGTTGCTGCTCTTGAAACTTTTGTTTCTATTCCTCATTTAGTTTATCAATTGTTGCTTCTATTTTTTTTAAAACAAATCTACACTAACATCTCGAATGACGAGCTTTATATATATTTTAAAAATAATATAAAAATATCTTATACTTATAATATCACATATTTACTAATCTATCTATATTTAAAATGTGTAAAATACTAATTTGATGACGGGTAGTATTTGACTTTAAGTTTTCACACAACTGAGAACTATTCGAAGCGAACACGTTATCACCACAGTCAAAATAAAAGTTAAATAATATTCATTAAATAAATAATTTCAAATAAAAAATAAAATTAAAAAGACTAATATATAATATAAAATTACCAAATTTCAAGATACAAGGTAGAGAAAAAACTTGGAGAAATATTTTTTGTAGAGAGAAGGTGGAGAGAAAATTTAAAAAGAAAGTTTAGAGAGAAGGTAGAAATGAAAAATGATAAGAGAAATGATATTTATAGAAAATTATTGATCATTTGTGGCAGTCAAAGCAGCCACAAAATCCAATGGTAACCAAAACTTTTGTGGCGGCTTTTACGGTCAGAAATAAAGGCATTTGTGGCGACCTAAGCAGCCACAAATGACAACGGTACAATGAGTATTCATGGCGGCTTTTGCAGTCACAAAGTGCAACGGTACACTGATTTTGTGGCGGTCTGGGAGGCCACAAATGGCTTACCTTACCTTTGTGGCGGCCTTTACCCTCATAAATGGGTGATTTTGTGGTTGAAAAAACCTTCACAAAGGACTAAACTTTCAGCTGGATTTTGTGGCGGCTTAAGCCCTCACAAAATGACAACGTTGTGACTATGTGAGGACTTAGGCAGACACAAAATTCAACTGAAATTGTAGTCTTTGGTGAGAGCTTTTTCAGTCACAAAATAACGACCAATTTGAATTTTAGTATTTGTGAGTTTTTTCGATCAATAATTTGTGAGGGTTTTTTCGCCATAAAATATTTGTAAAGTTGACCACGAAATGAGTGTTTTCTTGTAATAATAGTGATTACCCCACTTGCAAGGTCATCACGCTATTAGTATGAGTTAAATCTACACTCATTGACGGTAATTCTCTGTGTCATCTAACATGGCTCCTTCTTCTTTTTCTTTGTTTTCTTACCAAGCTTATCTTCATCTTTATCTTCATATAAACACCACACCACATTTTCTTTGAGGTAAAAAATGTTTAGGGTTACTTATTTGAAACTTGAAAATAACCAAACATTTTTAAGATTAATCCATTTTCAAAGTGAAAGGCCCACTAACTACTTACAAAAGTTTATTTGAAACTTGAAAGTATCCAAACATTTTCGCGAATAATCAATTTTCAAAGTAAAAGATCCACTAACTATTTACAAAAGTTTAAGATCAAACTTTCACCTCCTTCAAAATAAATAAATAAATAACAAAAAAAAAGCTCTCCTAAAACCTAATAATCAATCTACAAAAGATGTTGCAACTTGTAATCAAATGAGAGACATAATGATTTTTTGTTACAAAAGCGAAGAGGAAAGAGACATAATAATAGAAAAGGGCTCAAAGTTATTCAATATTCAAAATCAATTATTTGTCATAGTACATTTTTTATTGATGTATATTGATCAATTCTCATTAGTCTACAAGATTATTTGGATTATATAAAAACATAAAAAGGAACCACGCTTGCATCCAACAATAATCATGAAAATGATGTCTAGATATGTTGTCATCATTACTTTATATGTGCTTATACTTTAATTGTTCTTCATTCTTGTTCACTTATTGCTTTCTTATTACTTTAGTTAATAAAAAAATTGGCAAAATTTAAAAATCGAACAAAGTTATTTTTTTTAATTTTTTTTCTTTTAATAAATGTTGACGTGACACATCCATAATTTTATTATTAATTAATTTGAATTACATTTAAAAATAATCATAATTGTTTATAAAAATAAAAATTCTTAAAAATTTATATTTCTCTCTTTCATCTTTATCTCATAAAAACTCGGATTAAATTTTAGTTTATGTTTTTAAAATGTAAATTTTTTATTTTTTATTTTTTTTATTTTTGTCTTTAACCCAAAAATTAAATGAATCAAACACAAATCTATTACTCTACAAAACTTAAATCGAAAGAATTTATGGGTTTCAAATCTAAAATCAAAATCCATTTTTTTTTAAGTGTAAAACAAACTATCATTACTACAATTGTTTATTAAAGACTAAAACAGAAAGGAAAACAAAAAAACACTAAACTATTATTTACAAAAAGATAAAGGATCTCATAAGTAAAATTTTGCCTAAAAATTATTGAAAATGAAAATAACGATTTATTCCCTAGGATTTCGAAGTCAGCACAACTAGCAATTGTTTGTGACATTGTTCTGAAACGAATGTATATATATTACACATTGTATGCAGAAATAGCTCAAAGTGTAATATGTACCATGAGCAGCATGTTGTAAATTTATGTCATGAGTGAAAGGTCCGTTTCGTAATTATACATAGACCTGAAAACTTTATGGGAAGAGTGTAAAATGGAAATGTTTGTTGTCATCAATCTTACTGTTGAAGAGGGAAATGATGCAGAATCTTGAACAGGAAAAGAACACCGTATAAATTATAAAGAAAGCTAATGAGAGTAAAAATAACAATAAGACAGAAAATGGGGAAAAGGAAACGGTAGAAAAATAATGGTGGTTCAAAGTTTTAACATTTACTTCATGAATTTGAATATTTTCAACAAATAATTATCAATAAATAGGCCAAACGCAATCATAATGCCGGAAGAATGGATTGGACCATTGTTGATCCCTGCAAAAATTTAACATAACGCTTTTTCGAAATATTTACTAAAATTCTAAAAAGTAAAGATTAAGATCTGTTTTATTTTTATATAAAATTATCTTAAATATTTATTAATTTAAAACTAATTAGTGATTTTTTCAGTTGTATTTTTAAAAATAATGAATCAAAATTATTAAGAGTATTGACAATTAATGCGTAAAACAAAAGAAAGACAAAACTATTGATATTTTACTACCAAAAAGTAAATCATAGTTAGTTACAATTTTGAACGTTTGTAAAAAAGTCTCTCGATATTATTCTCGAATATCACAACTCTGTAGAGCAAATAGTCTCACCATTGGACAATATCTCACCGTTTGACAAATACTCTTTAAAGTTTTATATTCAGTATCCCACATTAGAGTATTTTTCTGAATCACGTTGCCTTTTTAAGGAATTGTCGTCACGTATTCGTGACTAGGTCCAAACCACTAATGCATGCATAAATGAATCACTTTAGTTAGTAACAAAATAGATCACTCAATTAGAACGTCTAAAACCATTTACCTTTATCATAAACCAACATATTTTAGACACATAGTCATCACATTGAATAACCACCTACTACCAATAAAAATGCGCAAATTATTTAATTTCATAATATAATTAATAAACATGTAATTCATATAACACATATTTTAAAAATAATACACAAACATAATCAATACACATCATCACAATACATTTATATCAGATATAATTCAAATAGAGAAATGAATATAAGAAAAATGAATATAGTGATACTCTCACTCTTACAAACTATTGTTCAACTCGGTTAACACCTTCAAATAAATAATAATAATTAATTTACTATTTAATTATTTTTCAATTACTAACTACTACTCAAATAAAATTTGAATTTAGTTAAAGATTTAGACAAATTCTCTTAAAACAACCAAATTATTATTATTATTATTATTATTATTATTAT
>JBBPBR010000005.1:47364609-47392268 GCA_037974775.1 Cicer pinnatifidum | reverse complement strand
TAGAGTATATGACACGTGAGAAATTTGACTTTCATTAATAAAATAGACAAAAAAAAAGACTTAATTGTATTAATAAACACAAATTAAGAACATATTCGGTTGTTTCAAATTTATGAGACTAAACACATATTTAAATCTTTTTATATTTTAAATATTTTTTAGTTTAATTGTCCTCCAAATTTTAAATTATTTTGAAACAATTCATTAGACTAAAAAAAATTATTATTAATTTTCTGAATTAATATACTTTTTATTAAAATTTAAATTTTATATAAGATTTTAGTTCTAGAAAATTTTAAATTATTGTTTTTAATTCATATAAGAAATAACATGTTTTTAATATTTATAAAATTATTATGCTATCAATTTTAATTTTTCTTAAAATATTAATAAATATTTATAAATTATTATTTTTTTAAATATATATATAATATTATAAAAAATAATTTAATAACTTAACTTAACTAATAAATATCGATATTTAAAATAAAATAAAATATGGTATTTGTTGTTGACATGAAAAATATTTAAAATAAGGTTACTATAGAGTATAGATTATTATCTTGAAAATAGCCCGTTATAACTATAAGACGATAAAGTAGAACCAAGTATCACGATTCGCACAAAGCAAAGACCATTATTCACCATTCCTATTATCTCCCCTCAACAGAAAGAAAAAAAAAAAAAAAAACCCGAAAATGCAGCAACAAAACAACAAGAACAAACCACAGCTACACAACACTCACGTTAAGCTTCTCGCCTTCGATCTCCTAACCCTAACCCCACCCTCATCCCCCGACCTCCCTTTCACTCGCAAATCAATCCCAATCACACGCGCCGAAACCCTAGGAACCATAACCCTACGCGATCACAAACCTGGAAAATTCCTCCGATTCGCAATCGACGACGGAACAGGCTGCATCCCTTGTATCCTCTGGCTTAACCATTTAACTTCTCCTCATTTGGCACGCCGTCGTAGTCCTCAGGATCTTTGTCTTCTTTCCGACGCCGCCGCGCGATCCTTTTCCAACGTGAAGATTGGTGCTGTGGGTAGAGTTAGAGGGAGAGTAACGGGTTTTAAGGGGTGTGTTCAGATTACTGTTACGGATGTTGTTGTTGAGAGGGATCCTAATGCCGAGGTTTTGCATTGGATTGAGTGTGTTAATTTGGCTCGTAATTGTTATAATCTAAATTCCCCAAATGTTTCTTAACCCTTCTTGCTTTTTGGCTTCGAATGGAAATAGAACTAATCAAGCTTTTCATTGTCTAATTAGTGTAAATAGTACTATTTTAGCTTAGGGGATAAATGAATTGGAAATCAGATTAGTTTGTCTAAAAGTTTATAAGAATTGTAAATGGTTGAAGTATGACATATCACTCTCTCAATTACATCAGTTGAGTGTTTAACTTTGTTTTAGTTACAGTGTTTTGTTTGTTCTGCAAGAAAGTTATTTATTTTTTAAAAAAATTAATCAATTAATAAAATGTTAATTATTTTTGAAAGTTTTTTATCTTTGTATTACGGTTTTTTTAAACAATTAGAATATCAAGATTTTTAATAAAATGAGAATATAAACATAATCTAAAAAATAAGAAATTGATTTTTCAAAAAAATATTATTAAATACCATAATCATTTTTTTTAATGTAACAAACTGATCTTAAGTCACACAGCAACATATGCTAATTCTAATTGACTGTCTAGATTTTTCTTTTATACTTAATTTCAAAATTATTACATGTATTTATTTTTTAGATCCTATGAAATTTTGAAATTTCATTTTTAGTCTTATTAAAAAATCATAGTTTTAATCTCCACATAATTATTATACAAATAGTTTTAGTCTTTGTTGTAATATAACATATATTTTAGATAATTTATTTGTAGATTTATTTAAAACACCATAAAATATTTTTCACAAAAATTAATTCTTAAATTTATATTTTTAGTACTTTTATCTTTATTGTATGATATTTAAAAATTTATATTTAATTCATTCTATTATAAAAAAATTCTAAATTTATACAGATCAATTTTTAATAATATTTTAAATATAATTACCAAAAAATTTAAAAATTAAAGAAATATATTATTCTAAGAAGGAATGAAATAACTTATAGAATAACATTTTAGAACTAAAAAGGTAATTTGGTTTTACAATAACTAAGAATAAAATTATATAGTAACTAAAAATTTATTTAACTTTAATAATTATAATAATTTATAAAAATATACATAATTCAATGGAATCACATGGTTTAATCTGGGACTCCAACATGAGTCATACATCCGATATGTCATCGATATAAAGTGTTGGTGCCACATTATTTTACTTTTCGCTTTGATCTACACTTGAGAGATGAACATTATGTTTATTTTGAATGCTTATCCCTGTGGAACTCTCCTTATGGATGGCAAGTTACTCACAATTTCGGTGTCTCTTTTTGTCAAAAATCTCTCAATTACATCAATCTATACTTTCATTAGGACATTCTTTTAATCTTCTCTGTAAATATTACATGTAGAAAAATTGAAAGAAATGTTGCACATATCCTTCTAAAATGAATGAAATATAAACAAATCTGAGTTAAATGTCAGATGTATTTAATGTGAAATTTTAGACCAATAATAGTGCAATTTCCGTAATGGAAGAGGTAGAGTTGATTTGGTGGAGAAATAATTAGAGACAAAAGGTAATTTAAATATTTAGACGTGTCATAGGGGATTGAACTACACAGTTGAATCTTTTCTATTAAAAAAGTCATGAAAATTTGATTTTTTTTTTTCAACTTTTTCATTTAATTCTTTTTTTATTCCACTTAAAATATCATCCACAAATACAAATAGCTTATTCCAAATTAGTTTGAACTACACAATTGAATCTTTTTCCAACGTCAATTATCATTGGATAACATATCAAACGACGGAAATTTTACAATGATATATATATATATATAAGAGACAAAAGAAAGACAAAAAGCGAACAGATAAATAATAAAACTTTATCATCAAAATTGCTTTACAGAAAATAACATCGTATAGAAACAAAACTCTTATCTCACTCCTAAGTGTGGAGCAGGGGAAGGGTTGATGAAACGGGGCATTTTGAGAGTACCCAAAGTAACATTAATCATAATACAACCAACTGCCCTAGTTATGTTTTGTATAAAAACATCTATAAATCAAAATAAAATTTGAAGAATAAACAAAAAAATACATAAATTTCCCTTCAATTTTCATACACAACCATAAACTTAAAGAACTTGAGACCTTAAACTTCGGTAATCAAATAGTAAATTTGAGTCCTAGAACTCAACCTGTTTCTCCACAGAAATGGTTTTTTCTATGATCACCTTGATCTCAAGCAGGGTTTGTAATCTTCAAGGACTTTGAAGGTCAGAGTAATCCACACACACTTGACATTTTACATGCTGCATAACATGGTGTGGCAAAGAAGGTATATTCTGAATACCAAATATATTCTCCTCGTTGATTATTTAAGCCTAACCTGAAGAATTAGATGCACTTGCTTTTTGAAAATGGTCCTTAGCTCTTCATTAGCTTCAATTCCTATTCTCCTGTGTTCAACAAACATCAATAAACAAATGTTTTCCATTTCCAACACAATGATACCAAAATAACTCTTTGCTTAAAGGATGCAGGGAAGACCAAATCATACACCCCCTCATGGAAGAAGGATTAGGGAATGAGGAGGAAGGTTGACTCAAACAAGAAACTGTAATACGCGAAGTCAATCCTATAATGAAAAAAAATGAAAAAGCTATAGAAATTTTCATGGACCGAAAGGTCATCCATTCCATCCGAGTTCAGTAATACTCAAGTTTTGGCAGATGGAAAATGGGCACAACCATACATGACAATCTCATAACAAAAATAAAGACGGCGATATCTACTTTTTCTTTTTAAAAAGATAATGATATCTGCCATTTCTCCATATTAAGTTTTTCACAATACCTCACAACCAACACTATTGGGTTTGGTGCTTATAAAAGGTGGATGGCCCCGAATCGAAAGATTCTTTATGCCATATTAAATTTTTATATTGGGCATAACTCATCTTTACAAACACAAGCTGGTAAAGTGAGGGGTTTCTCTCTACTAATTATGCTTACTTGTTTAGGCTTATCTCTGCTTAATGTGGTACTTGAGTTTTTCTCAATACTTGTATTCTCCGTCTAAAATCAAATTACTAAGCTCCAATGTCATATCTAAAAAGAGTGAAATCAAGATAACAACAATCCCAAAATTTGTTTAACTACATGAAAGGCTGAAGAAAGAAGTTACCCAATTTTTGAGCCATTCTTCCCCACAAGAATCTTTCGTTGACTTAATTTGTTAGTGACAAAGTGTTGCTCAATCCTAATAGAACCGTCTCGCAGCTCTTTCCAGTCAATCAACCTATGTTCAATATCGTATGGAATTTCCTGAATTGAGAAAATTGTCAGCCAATAACACTATTATCTAATCCTACAACATACCCATCACAAATTCTAGCTATAAATTAGAAGAACAGGTGAATTCAACAACTACCTGATGTACATGGTCCAACAACCTTTCACGCACAACTTCTAACGATATCATTTTCATAACTTCGTCGGTCATGGTAAATGGATCTTCCTCCCAGGGTCGTTCTACTGCCTATTGCATAAGAAACAATTAAAAATCTAGTGTTAAGACTTGGAATGTCTAATCCAATATACGAGGAAAAAACTATAAAAAATGTAATTGTAAAAGAAAAGTAAATGCATATGCATGGTAAAAAAGAAAAAAAAATTACGACTTTATAAATTATGACGTCTTATACTAGGTGGGACAGTCTGGCCACACACAAAAAAGAATATTGCTGTTTGTACCCAAAATTAAAAAATGGAACATAGCTGTTTCTTTAAATGTACCAAAACTATAATTTGTAGTATATGACTAATATATAGCAGAAGTAGAAAGATACATGCCTGCTCCATCAAGAACTGAGTCAAGTCTTTTACTCCTGCCCCCTTCAGTCCTGATATCATGAAATGCCTAAAGAATAAAATAGGCATTAGAAGCTAGTTTAAGAAGTAGAGTCAATACAAAAATGATAAAATCACACTGCAGACTAGTGTCTCCCATAATCCTCATACAAAGGAAAAAAGACCTTACCTTTCAAATCCAGGGAGATCTTTGAATTCTTCAGCAACCTTCAATAAGTCTTTCTTTTTCTCTACTAAATCAATCTTATTCATACATAACACTCGCTTTTGATTTGGAATGGATCGTTCTCCCATACGCTTTATTAGTTTTACAACTCTTGAATCAGGCCTATATTGATAGAATGTTAAAAATGGTCACAACAAACAGACAGATTGCAACAAAATTTGAGAAGAAGAGACATAAAAATGGTCACAACAGATTGCATTCACACCACTAGTTCAACATAGCAACAATCTGTAGAAGCCTTCCAGGATCCAGCAGCCAGAAGAGCATTATATATCCTTCAAGTTATTATATAGAGGACTATACATGCTTGGGTCAGAGCATGGAGTTGGACACACACACTGCTAATGTCCAAAATATAGGACATCGGCACAGATATATATATTATTTGCATAATATATGATTATTACAGAAAATTAAATATGTGCACCATTTGCAAAATATGTAAATTGATAATCAAGATGAAAACCAACACGGAACAAAGACAAATACCATAACAGACAAAATAGGAGAGTGGAAAAGGGAAACCAGGGAAGAAAGATGACGACCGAAGAAGATGAAAATCTGTTTATGGGTGAAGCGCCATGCCTAATTAAAATACTATTATACTACATTTAAAAAATATTTGTTTTTGATATTTTTACAAAAAGGTAGTAGTGTTTGTTCTCATGGTAGTTGTGTCTGAGGAGTGTTGGAGGGTTGTCAAAGAGAAAAAGTTTATCTGGGAACACTTATCTGAGGTTTCTGACAGACGAACACATGTCATACATGTATCAATTGGGTGCCAGTGCTTAACACACATCGAACAGATGGACACCCCTAAACCTAGGAGTGTTTGTACTTCATACTGCTTGTGCACTAATGACCCATCGGCCCCCTAATTCATCATACTAATGATTATAATTATAAGTTAAGAAGACGAGATTTAATGAACCAATTACTGACTAAGAGAAGAGGCGAAAACATACAAAGGAGCAAGAATATAGACACTATTCCATATTCAACTCAAACTTTCCACAGATTCAAATATCTTATCTATATCCATAAGTTAATTAGGGCAACACAGCTATAACCATATTTCCTTGGATAAATGATAGAGAAAAGTTGGAAAAGTTCTTACAAGTTATAACAGATATCTTGATAAAAGTATCTATGATAAAGGAACAAAAACCAATTTGTGGCTACTCAAGGCAATTTAAGCAACAACATAGCCACTTTTATTGGCTTCACCAGATTCAGAATAACCCATTTTTACACGAGTTTCGTATTTGGAATCATCTGAAAAAAGGTTTAAAATATAAAGAAATAGGTTAAAACAAAAGTGTCGGGATTCTGAAATTAAACATAGTATTAACCTGGTAAGATGTCTCTGAACATCAAAAATGACTATGAGCACTTCATAGAGATTTACTGAACTCCAAGCACTTTCAACACGAGCCTTGACATCCTTGTAAGGGAATCCACCACAATTTAGCATGAGCCCTGGTGTATCAAAAAAACACTGCATAGAGAAGATGATATGAGTGTAAATATGTAACCACGTAAAATGCATTATCAAATTAAAAACCAATCACAAAACATCATGAAACAGCAAGATCATGGATATAATAGTGAACCTCTAAAGGTTTTGGCAAATTGTTCAAGAAAAAGTGCAGCGGCTTCATTTTTTAAAAGCTACATGTTCTTGAAACACCTTTTATCCCCTATAACTTTCTCATTGTCGACATCAAAACTTAATTTCTTCTAGCTCTCAGCATACAATACAAATTACAAACTCGTTTGAGTTATAATAAGATATTAATAGTAACCATATAAATAAAGCTCTCGTGCTAATATTACACATATAAACTAAAATATGTGCTAGTTGATTTATTTACTTGCATCTAGAAATACTGTAATTGTATTTTGCAACTGGAAAAATGATGATATATACAGTGATGGTCTATAACTAGTGTTATATAGGTTTCAAAGTGACTCTGCAGTTCCAAAGCACAAATACATACTCAAGGTGTTCTCATTTTGTTTTAGTGTGTGTTTACTTTGGTTTTAGGAGAGAAGGGTTACATCTATATTTTGATATATCTTTGATATTTTGAAAAAGTTAAAAGAACAACATGATATTATATGCCCATTTATCATATTGTTCTGTCAAATTTTTTAAAAATATCAAATATATATTAAAATATAGACTTAGCCTTCCAAAACCTTTCTCTCCAAAAACCAACTTGCAAACAGACACTTAAGAAAAACTGTTCTCATTTTGTAATATGATAGTTTCTTCACTTTTCAAAATGAAATCTATTCAAAAAGCACAAAAAAGAAAACCAGGTTTCATTGGAATCGGTCATGCATATATCGACAGTTGATACACAGATGATCCATTAATGTTACTATTGAATACTTTACAAGTCAGACATTATATATCAATAGGTCAGGTTCTTCATACTTGCAACTGGAATCCATGTAATCAAGCTTTTCAAAAATCAAATTATATCTTGAAGAGAAGTGTGCCCATATTTTGACTAAGATGCAGAACTCTTAAACTCGGCAACAAAAGTATACCAATTTATTGCATGTATATCTTTCTAAAGTATAAATAGCATAAGCCTCTATTGTAACCTCAACATTCCCTTTCACACACGAGAAAGTAAAATAATCAGCCAAGTTACTCACGATTTGGGTGTCTCCTTTTGTCAACACTCCCACAACTTCATGAGTTGTGGTGTTTGTCTTACGTGAAACAGCCGCCACCTTTGTTCCAACCTACGATAAATCAGAAAAAGCATAAATTATATTTGGAAATTATTTGACAAAATCGCCTACAATGAAGAATAGAAGGAACCAAATGATGATTGAAATTTAAACTAATATAAATGGAAATGCTCCTTACAAGTTACAATCAGAGAACAACTCTATTAATAAAAGAAGCAGCAGAAACAGAAAATAGAAGAAATAGGGCATGATAAAAGTTAATGGAACAAACTCCTTACAAGATGGAAAATAAAATCAAACTAAAAGATAGCTCCCTTTCTGAGAGATAACCAGCTTCTCTGCAAAGCCAAAACCTCTCACTAGAGAACACTCTTCAAGATTATTTGTTTTCCGAATCCTTTTCTATTTACTGAGGGAAATCTCATATTTTCCCACTAAATAACCTAGGTCCACTCTCTATAGTCTATAGTCAAACTTTCAACATTGGTACTGGCATGTGTGGCTAAGACTATATTCAGTGAATATAAGCAAAAAAGTACTTATTATATTCAGTGATTTCAAGTATAAGCAAATTTAACTACTATGACTATATTTAATCATGATATTTATGGAATAACCCTAAATTAATATAGATCTTATTTTGCAACGATTCTCGTATAATTTAAAAGATATGTACAATCATTATAAACTAATTTAACATTGAAATTTACTAAAATTCATTATTTTGCCACATCCTTCTTTTGTAAATACATTGTTAAATTAATCTAATGAAAAAGAAAAATATAAGACTCCCATTGAATGTCAATGTATAACTAACTTACAGTGACAGATATGCTCATTTAACTCTTCTTTTATTCATATATGGAATAAGTTATCATTAGTGGCACTTTTGAGAATACACATATTTTCAAAGATAAAAATAGTTTAACCACATTAACTAATTTTTTAATTAGTGTGATAGGTACTCTTGCTTATAATCGAGGTCAGAGAGAATATTTCATATGAAAAATACGAACAAAAAAATCTTGAATCCACTAAACAAATTTGGTCGGGTTAAAACTAGTGTACCACTGAAACTTCAGATTAAAAGCATGTCAGTGTTATGTCTAGTATCTATGTGTAAGTGTCGTGTATCGAGTATATGTGAGACATGTTTGATTTCACCTTAGGAGTAGCCAAAATTGATTCTGGAGGTATAAAATTGATTTTGACATGCTTGCTTGCTCTTGAGTATAATTGATTTAGTCTCCAAAATTGATTTTAACTTGAATACATGATTTGTAGCTTTTGAATGTAGACATGATTTTTACATTGAAATTTATTGTTCAACTTATTTTTACACATAAGTTGTATCCAAACATAAACTACTCTACATTCAACTCATTTTAAGTAAAACCAATTCATTCAAAATCAATTTTTGTCAACCCTCACACTAAAACTAAACAAGACAACAAGATGATTGAAAGAAAAGAAAGAACAAACCATAAAATTAGTGAGTGCAGATTTGCCAGCATTAGGAGCACCAATAATCCCAACCGACAAAGACTTCTGATCCTCTTCCTTCACAACACCAACATTCTCTCCTCCTCCTCCTCCTTCTTCTTCTTCCTCCTCCTCTCTCTCATCAAGTGCAGCTTCCAATAAAGCCTTAGCAAGAGCCCTTCTTTTTCTCTCATCCTCTTCCTCCTTCAATTTAAGTTTTCCCTTGGGGCCTGATTCGTCGCCAAACACCAATTGTTCGGCCTTGTTCCTGTATTTCTCATCCCAAGTAGGCTTGGGTTTGGGCTTGGGCTCTTGGGGAAAGGCGAGTTCGTAGTGGGAACTGTCGAAGACTGAGTCTGTGGGATTAGAATCGGATTCAGGGGGGAGTGGTTCGGCTGAGAAGAAAGCGCGGAATATGGAGTTGTTGGTTTTGTGATGAGAAGTGGAATTGAGTGTGGTTCTTAGGAATCTCAAGGCTTTCATTGTTGTTGTTTTTTTTGGGATTTTTTCTATGCAGCAGCAGCCATGGAAGAAGCTCTTTTTTGGTGTTGGGGGTTTAAGGGGTTAAGAGATTGCAACGGCTGCGTTTCGAGTGAGAAGAGAGAGAACAAGAAGCGATCTAAATTACTTTTTTTTCTTTCATTTCCCATACTAATATAAATAAATTATATACATAAATTTAAAAAATAAAATAAAATAGTTTAGCAACACTTCTTTTAACATAACTGTTAAATGAGTCTATTTGATCCAACTTTATTAAAAGTGAGTTCATTTTTTATTTGAGTTACGTATAATCAAGTTTGATCTAGTCTATATGGACCAACTAAACCCTTTTAGAAAATTTAATATTTTAATTTTTAAATAGAATTAAATTAAATTGGTCTAAGTACACAATATACATGGATACTTAAAATCAGTCCAATACATGAGTTTTAGGAAGTAACTTTGGTCATCACATACTAAGAACTAGGTTGAAGTCCCAACCAACAAGTAACAAGGTATATAACACATAACAGATAACACCATATGGTGGTGTGCAAGGGAAGGTGACGGTGTTCGCAAAGTTGCAGCGGGAAGGTGATGTAGTAGTGGTGCTCGTAGAGGCAAAGTCGAGTGGGAGATGAAGGAAAGGGAATAGTTAGACGCTAGTACTAGAGTGGGAAACATAGTGAAT
The DNA here is from genome assembly GCA_037974775.1 of Cicer pinnatifidum. NCBI lineage: Eukaryota > Viridiplantae > Streptophyta > Magnoliopsida > Fabales > Fabaceae > Cicer > Cicer pinnatifidum. The sequence goes on along the minus strand of JBBPBR010000005.1, from coordinate 47,381,686 downwards.
TGGGTTATTTTTTACTAATTCAATTAATTTTTTATAAGATGGATTGGATTGGACAATGAATTAGTGGGTTGAGAGTGACCCAATTACTTTTTATTTTAACTGGTGGGTTAAATCAGAATCTCACCCTCCATCCCAAAATATAGGAGAAACTACTCCCCACCTTAACTTCTCACCTCCATCTAAAATGAAAATACTATTTTGCTCTTTTTACTTTAAAACACTCAAAAATATTTACCATTTCGTTATTCACTCCTCTTTCGAAATTTATAAAATTTACTTTACCATTCGAAATTTTTCAAACTTTCGAAATATAAAAAAGTGAAAAAAGTGAGTTTTTTTTACATATTCGAAATTTTTGCTAAATCTGAAAGTTTCGAATCGTATTTTTTCAAAAGTGATAAAAAAATTTCAAAACTTATTATCAATTTGAAAGTTTTGAAACGTAATTTTCTAGTTTTGATAAAAAAATTTCGAAACTTTTGAACAAGTTGAAATGTTTGAAACACAATTTCTCATATTTTCGAAAGTTTCCATTAATTCAAAACTTTCGAAGCATAAAATTCCATAAAACAACAAAATGTTCGAAACTTTGAAATGTTCAAAGTAATACAATTTCAAAATTTTAAAAAAGTTCGAAACTTTCAAAAGTTTCAACTTATATGAAATTTTTGAAATGTAATTAAATATTTGAAAAATAATAAAAATTTGTATTTTAAAATTGGATTATAATATTATTATTAATTAGATTTAGTATACTTTTTGAAATTAGGTATGAGTAGAGTTGAAGTTCCTATTTCAATAAATACTATAGATTATACAGAAAAGTTCACCATCGATCAAATATTATTATTGATAATTCACCACCGATGAAATTTATATTATAGACATATATTGATGTTTTATTTTAAATATATTTTGTATGTATTTCCCTCTTCAGAAGCTGTATTTGAATGGGCAAAAAATATTGGAAGGCAAAATGAAATTTTAATTGTTACTATTCGATCTGATAAAGCAACTGGAAAGAGAGAAAGAAAAGACAAATTAATTTTAGGATGCAAAAGAGATGGAAAATATAAATCAAAATCAATAGTAACTTGTTCTCATAAGGAAAATTGTCCGTTTAAACTTAGATGTATACCGTTGAGTATCGATGAAAGATGGAAAATTAGTGTTCGTTGTGGAACACACAATCACGATTTAGTGGATACTTTAACCGATCATTCATATTTGGGACGTTTAAATGAAGAAGAGATAAAATTTGTCAATGACATGACAAAGTATAAATTTGCACCAAGATTCATTTTGAATGCTTTGAAAGATATAAATAAAGATAATCTCACAATTCCCACACAAATATATAAAGCAAGGAGTAATGTGATTTACTAAATTATGTGATTTGTTTTAATTTGTGTAATTTAATTTATTTGTAGATCCGAGTCTGCTCATTAGAGATTGAAAAACATGTTGCAAAATTAGTAATGGTGACTTAGGTAAAAGTTGGGATGTTGTGTATATGATGTTGAAGAACCAAGTATGTATCATCAAATCGTTTTTTCGTAAAACCATCCTCGATATTGAGCACGGGTATAATTCACTATTTTTTCAAAGTTTACATCACTGTATATCAAGGAAATGTTTTTAAAAAAATTGACAAACAATTAAAGAGGGTGAAGATTGTAGGTACTGACAAAACAAAATGTGGTTGCTCAATCAGAAAAACTCATGAATTACCTTAAAGAAGGTGAAGATTGTAGGTACTGACAAAACAAAATGTGGTTGCTCAATCAGAACAACTCATGGATTACCCTGTGCTTGTGAGTTGGCGAACTTGCAGATATCTGGTAATGTTATCCCTTTATATAGCATTATGTTTTTTGGAGAAAATTAAGCATTAAACATGAATTGAAGGATGAAGAATCTTTATTAGAATATGACTTTTCAGAAGAGGTGAAATCAATGAAAGCATACATGAAGAAACAAGATATTGTTGGTCAAATGATATTCAAGGCAAAGTTGCGTGAACTTGTATTTCCATATACAACAACAATACTTGTACCACCTGATAAGGTCAAAACCAAGGGAGGTAGTAAAAAAAAATAATAATTTGATACTCCTCGTGATCCTTCACATTGGGAGTATGTTGATGCCTCTCATGGATCTCCAAAGCAACCGTCTCAAGAATCTGCAAAGCAACCATCTCAATGTTGTGCAAATCAATCAGGACAGTGTTCTGCAAGACAATCATCTCAAGAAAATGCAAGACAACCATCTAAGATACATATTCCTACTTTTATACATAAGTATATTGAGGATATAATAGATAGTGTGCCTGATGGAAATTGTAGATTTCGAGCAGTTGCAACATTGTTAGGTTGGACTGAAGAATCTTGACCTTTAGTTCGAACGCAATTGGATGAAGAGATCAATCTACATCAAGACCTATATTTCAATGTTTTCAATGACAGTGTTGAATCAGTGGGAAAGTCATTGAAAATTTCAAGATTGGATGCTCAAGGAAAAGATAAGTGGAGGACTATACTAGACTTAGGTTACGTGATAACAACACGATATAATGTCATATTGGTGTTGTCTCGTAATCTGAATATGACATTTTTTTATACTAAAAAAAGCACCATCAAAAGATTCTTCTCTTATCTTTTTACTAGTAATTGGATTCGTCAATGAAAGTCATTGTGTACAGGTAAACTTTATGATTGGTAGTATTGTGTTTCATAAATTAATGTTTAATATTTTTTTGTTTAGATAAATTAATGTTTAATATTCTTTCGTTCAGATCAAATTGAAGTCTGATTGTCCTTTGCCACCTACCTCACAAAAACGGAGAGACTTTTGTAGTGATTGTGCAAAGACATGAGAAATAGCTTATGTAGAACATATTAAGCATTGAGAACACATTGATCCAACATTTATCAAATCATCTTGTATTTCATTAAATGAAGATTATAATATATGTTTGAACATTTAATTATATTGTTTATTAGAATATATTATACAAAGTTGAATGTATGTATTTTTTGGTAACGAGTTAAAGTTGAACATGCAAATTAACTGAACATAAAAATTTATAGATAACACAAAAATTTTAAAATAGAAAGTCATGCTTAATATTTATCATACATAACACAATCACTAACCGTCACCTAGAAATATGCGGACTAACTCACTTAATATGTCATGAACTTCACCATATGGAGATACCAACCATATAGACCAACATGTACAGAAGATGATGGACCATATGGATCATTTGCAGTAGTAGATGGACTCGAAGGTGCAACAGCAGTAGGTGGAGGGAGGATCATATGATGTGAAACTTTTAATTATCATGCATAGTAGTCTGCAGTTACCTCTCCAGGAAAAGTCGCTACAGAGTATACGACCAAATTGTCGAAGACATCGCTCCGACATATATGGGACTGAGACTCCACTACAATGAAGGTATCCAGAGAACATCAAAGTCGATACAAATGGATGATTAGCTTGATCATCATCATATGGAGTAAACACTACATCCTCGAGCAACAAAGCATCAAGTCTCCGCCGGTATGTCATCAGTCCACCTTCAACAACGTGTTTTGCAGTCCACCTACATGCTCTTGGAAGATGTGCAGAAACCACTCCACTATCGCCCTGCTTACAAATCCTATGAAAGTGCTCGTAAGTCCAGTACTGCACCGAAAATAAATAAATAAATAAAGTGGTATTTTTATTTGGGAATGCACATATCAAACGAAGATGTCTAATAAAATAAATAAATGGTATTTTTATTTGGGATGGGGGAAGTTAAGGTGAGGGTGCATGGTACATTTCTCATAAAATATGGATAACTGACATTTCATTTAAGAAAAAAAAAGGGCAAGCTTGAAACCCTGTGGACTTACTGAATCCTATTTGTAGTCGGGTCTAATTGGACCAATCCACAAAGGCTCAATTGGGTTGACTACTACTCGGATTCTTTTTTGACAACTCTACTCTCTAAAGCACTTTTTTCAACACATTATTTAATGAATACTTTATACCCCCACTCTTATATCTATACTCCCTCAATTTTTTTTAAAATGTCAACTTTACCCCTAACTTTTTTTTTATTATTTTACAAACTTATTTTTTTTTTCACCATTCAAAGATTTTCTGAAAACATAAGGGTTTCAAGTTTTTGGAAACAAGACGTGTACATGAACATTTAAAAAAAAGTTTTTCGAAATATAATTTATGTATCGAAAAACTTATGGTTTCAAGTTTTACGATACAAAACATTTTTTTGTTTGAAAAAAAATTAATTTTTAAACTACCGGAAAACCCGTGGGTTTCAAGTTTTTCAAAACAAGTTGTGCATCAAAACGTGAAAAAAAATTTTCGGTACAAAATATTTTTTTTTGAAAGGAATTATTTTTTAACTTTCCGAAAAACTTGGGAGCTTCAAGTTTTCAGGTACTTAACATTTTTTATGGAAAAAAAATTATTTTTAAATTTTCGGAAAATTTGAGGGTTCAATTTTTTCAGAACAAGATGTGTACCGGAAATTTTTTTAAAAGTTTTCTGGAATATAACTTCTGTATCGAAAATTTTGAGGTTTCAAGTTTTTCGGTACAAAACATTTTTTTTTTAAGAATTTATTTTTTAAACTACCGAAAAACTTGGGAGTTTCAAGTTTTTTGGAACAAGTTATGTACAAGAAATCATGAAAAAATATTTCTAGTACATAACATTTATTTTTAAATTTTTGGAAAACTTGGGGGTTTCATGTTTTCCGGAACAAGATATGTGCCGGAAAACTTGAAATTTTTTTCTTTCAAAATATAACATTTGTACTAGAAAACTTGAAAAAAAAAATTCCAAAAAAAAAAGAAAATTTTGACGCTCATTTCATTTGTGTATCGAAAAACTAATGGTATTGTGAGTTAAAATGAAATTTTTTAATATTTATATGAGAGTAAAAATGTCATTTCATAATATTTGTGGTTGTAGGAGTATAATACAAGGTGTACAAGTTATAATTTTCTTGTTTAATCGATTGATAGTCAAATGGGTCACATTAAGTTTATGTAGGAACAACATGATTTAGCGAGATTCATTTAACTTTAACCAACTAGAAAATGTGTTGAAAAAAATGTGTTAGAGAATGATTTTTTTATAGATTAAATAAATATGTTGATAGCATTCCTCAATAAAAAATTATACTACTATTAGTATATCCACAATATTTCTTGTTATCTCGACGAAAAAGAAATGCTCGGAACATATTTTTGAATTCACTTTTCTATTGCTTAAATTTAGTGGAAACATATTTGAAACATGTTTAAAATTCAATCCTAAAGAGTGTGCTGGAAGAGTGTCTTAAGAGAATATGTTGTTGGAACTCAAACTAGTCACATAAATTAGATAATTACATTCCTGTTAAACGTTCACATTCTGACTTTGTAAAATGAGTCCAAAATATTTAGTTACTGTTTATCAAACATTCTAGATATGCAGGTGAGTGATTGAATTAATATTCCAAATCTAAATCACTTAATGGGTGTGAATAAAATTTATAGATATAGATATAAACATTTTAAGCTAGAGAAGAATAATGGAGAATCTAATTAAGATGTTATAGTGTCATTTTACTAAAAAGAAATTATGTGTATACCACAGTCATTGATTGTTGTTCTATAAGATAAATCAACAGAAAACCTTGCTGGTCCAAATTATTCCTACAAATAAGGAAAAAAATTCATATCCTTCCAACAACAACACAGCAAAAAGGATGCTTGCTGCACAAGGCTCACACCATGGTAGGGTTTGGAGAAGTTCAGACATACAAACCCTTTATCGCGTGAACATAGCACGTACAGTAGAATAATGTTTACCGATGCTGGTAACTTCTTTTACAAATATGTGCACCTAGCACTGCCGATTATTATCGCGAGATATATGTAAGCAATGTGATGGAAGAGATTGGAGCAAGGGTTCATCTTGAATTCAAATCCTTGAAGAACTATAAATGATTAGTAATATTAGTAGCTCAATCTGAATGTGCATGCTGGCCAAAGATATTAAGAGCGCGACAGAACCCCTTTGGAACTGCACATATCAAATGAAGATGTCTAATATTAGTTTCACGACATGCAGATGGGGAGAAACATACATAAGCTTAGTTAACAAATAAATATGAAATGAGTTTTGAAACCTAAGGAAAAAAAATCATGATTTTGCCTGCATTAAGTTATCAATTAGTTTGACTGAATAGGCAAACACATTTTTAAGCATATATGTTAAGGGTGATTTTCAAATGCGTTAAAGATCCCATCTTTTCATTCTTTTTGGAAAATAGGTTTGTTTATTCTATCATTCGAAAGTAGACAAGGCACTAATAAGCTTGATCCAAGAGCAGAGAGATCAATGAGGCATACACATACATGGCTACTGGACACGACACTGACACAAGTGATTACATTCAATCACTTCTATTTTTTCAAGCAATATAGTCAATAGAATCAAATTATCATTATTATACTAGTATAAGTTCGAGTAGTAATTTCAAAGGTAACAAACCTTGGAACAGTTCCAAGGCGACGTGGGTCATATTCCGTTGCTTGTCGAAGAGCCCTTGCAAAAGCTTTGAAGGTTGCTTCAATAATATGATGAGAATTTCTTCCAGCAAGCTGTACTCAAATGAATGAAAATATCTTCTGTTAAAAGGTTTTGTTAACATAGGGACAAAAATATAAATTGAAGTTGGAATCTGCATTGCCAAGCATCAAGAACATAGAAATGGTATCAAAGTCTGCAAGAGGCCCCGTATGACATTAACAATTAATTTGTTTTTCTACATGGATGCAAAAATATACTAAGATCCATTTAGATTGACTTATTTGAGCTTATCTACTAGTATAGTAGTTGTCATATTAAAAAAGGCCTAACAAGGCCTAAAACTAATTATAATTAGTTATAATGGTATCAAAGTCTGCAAGAGGCCCCGTATGACATTAACAATTAATTTGTTTTTTTACATGGATGCAAAAATATACTAAGATCCATTTAGATTGACTTAATTGAGCTTATCTACTGGTATAGTAATTGTCAGATTAAAAAAGGCCTAACAAGGCCTAAAACTAATTATAATTAGTTATAATGACCTAGATTCTAGGATTTAATACCTGGCGAATGTGAAGTGTCATACCGGAAGTATTCACTATAGACTGGAAAAAATGCTCCACCAACTACAAATGACAATATGCAAATGATTTATCAGTAATGAAATCTGCAGCAAAGGAATAATTGACATGATACTTCTTTTATAGAAAAATAACTTTTATCGAAGAGAGGAAAGGAAGTACAGTGAAGGTTGATAAGGTACCCTCAATACAACAGAGAAGGAAAACAAAGAACAAACACAAGAAAAAGACTGGAAAAATGTAGAGATTTATGTACCACTGACACTTTATATTGCAAGTGTGTCTGAAGTCCGACACAACGCTGTCCCTTGTAATTACATACAATCATTTCTATTTCCTCAAATTATTACCAATGTCAGTGTCGTGTTTGGTGTCTGTGTCAGTGCTTCATAGGTAAGGATGCTTAGTCTCTCTGCTAAGAACATTCATATCCCAAAGCAGAATATAAAAAAAAAGCATGAATGTGTACCGGTCCCAGCCAAATGAAACAAAATTATGCAAAAATTTCATATATATATATATATATATATATCTGAAATGTTCTTTAGCATCAAAGGGTGCGGAAGAGGTGATAAAACCAATTCTAGGCCTCGACGTAATAAATTAAGCTTATAGGATTGTAGGTCCTTGACAACAATATCTAATGTGAAAACCTTTGAAGTTCAATAGTTAAAATCTATTTGGACAAATTCTAAACTAATTGTAGCAATCAAACAGAAAAGCACACTACCTGTGTGTCATATGTCCCAACCCTCTGAGTAGGAATGTCCAAATTATAACTTAGATGTGGTCGACCCGATAAATCCTGAAAATGAAAAGCGTTAATATGCAGTAGTGAAGTGAACAAAACAAATTATTAGGGAGCAACAAGCTTGTAAATATGATCAGAAATGATACTAGAATTTTCTAATTATGGTCATATAAACACTAGAACTTTTCAAATTTTGTATAGAAGCTTTGTGTACAAGCATGGATACAATATATGATTGTGCATCAATGTTAAAGCTAACACTATTGGAATCCTTCTTTTTTTTGGATAGGCAAATATTAGTTAGTTGTTAATATGTTATGTTAATAGCCAAGGTTTGAACCCTAAACCTCTTTCTCAAACAAAAGAAACCTGTCATTTGAATTTCTTGAAACACGTTGTTTATCGTCCCAATATGTGATTTAAATTCATATATGTCATAAAGTTGTGACATTTCAAATTAGCTTCTTTAAACTATTACCATATTAGTTTTGGAGGACTATGCTTCACACCTCCTATCACATTTATGTTAATTACCTACAAAATTAAAATAAAAGTAATAATTAATCAATACTCTCAAGCAGCAAGAAACATACCAATGAAACATGTATCAATGCTTCATCAAGAGGAGCAGAGAAGTCACCGAACCGGTTAATACCCTTCCTATCACCAAGGGCTTGCAGCAAAGCCTGAAGACGTAGTAGTAGAAACCTCTTAGGAGCTATTGGGATAAACAACTTAATTAAATGCTTATAGCAGCATACGCGTTTATCATATAAGTCCTTCTGTATAATCTATTTCTATAACAAAAGATAAAATAAAGTCAAACTGATTCTATATAAGCTATAAGGTGTTTTCAAACGCTGTCCTGAAGAGCTTCTAGAAATAAGCAGAAAACAGCTTATAGACAAGTCATAGGCTATTTCCGTGTAGTTTAATCATATAATATATAAATGCAATATCGGTAAGTTACCTGATAAATGCACATCAATCATTATGTATCATCTTGAAATTAAGAAAATAGAAGCAAGTTGGAGTTTCAAGTAAAGAAAATAAACAGTTCACATAGTTGTTTGCAGTACCGTTCCAATAGCTAGAGCAACATCTTCATTTGTGTGATGATCATCGATGTGTATGTCACCAGTGGCCTTCACGTGTACGTCAAACAACCCATGTGAAGCAAGTTGCTGAACAATCATCACAATCAAGTTTAGTTTTCTCCATTGAATAAACTCTATATCCTCAACAGTTCTTAATTTGCAGTTTAAAATTAGCATCGAGATAGAAGAAAGTAAATTCCCAACTATGAATTATGATCAGATTCTGACTCAGATCTATCCAAAGAAGCAATTCAAAACAACATAAGACTATTACTCATTCCACTCCCACATTCATTCACCTAGCCTTTTATTCCTCATTTGCAAGCTATTGATTCGATAAATCTAGTTCAACGGCTAATATCATCAAGTAGTGTAGGGAGAAAACATAAATTATAGATTACTAAATACTAGAACTCAGGAACTAAGGTTCTGTTTGGTTTGAGAAAATAGTTTATGCTTTTATTTTCTGTTTTCACTTTTAATCACAAAACTATCACGTTGTTTCTTGTTTTCAAATATTTGTATTGGAAAAGGGAACAAAATAAGACTATATTTGCATATGAAACAAAGAAGACACAATATATTGTTTTCCCTATGCAAAACCAAAGTGAAAACAAGAAACTTCTCAAACCAAACCGACCCTAATTGTTTAATTTCACAAAACAAAACTTATCTTTCTAACTTGATCATTACACAGGGAAATTGAAGTTTAAAGGTCAACCAGAAGGACCAAAATGAAACTTATGTGAGTGGTTTACTTATGATCAATGACTGAAGGTTGTATTAACCTCCTAAAGGGTACACCACCGACATTTCATATTGACGGTGTATTCAGTGCACGACACTAATCATCTGTGTCTAAGTATCAATGATATGTCTAAGTATCAATGATAGTATCATGTCTTGTGTCTGTGTCAGTGTTTGGTAACAAACAATTCAAACTATCATATAAGTATAATGTTGTATTAAAAACAAAATCCACAACAAAAAGGTACAAAAATTCATTTGAAAGCAAAATTACCGACATCTAACATATGATCAAGGAAGGGAATGCCAGTACTAGAATCAGCAACACCAGTACCATCCAAATTAATGTTGACAAAAACATTAGTCTCCTTAGTAACCCTTTTCACCTCTCCAACTCTATCCTCTAAAAAAAGAGCAAATAATAATCATTAGTCATCAAAACAACACAAAAACACACATAACACTGATTCACGGAACTAACCTGAGTGAAAATGCAAAGAAGTTGCAGTTGAACCGTTGCTGCGTTCAACAAAGGCAGAAGAGGAAAGAGTTGATGTGGGAGGATTCATAGAGGAGGTGAGAGTGAGGTGATTTGATGAAAAGAATGAAGATTTGAATGTTTTTGGGAAAAAGGTTGAATGAAAAGTGTTAATTCCAGATTTGGAGAGAAAAGATGAAGGATGGTTTGGAAGAGAATGAGTAGTAGCAAACAACTCCATTCAGTTCGTGAAGACAATAGAGAAACGGCGTTTTGAGTTAACCAACAATAGAGAATATTGTATAACAATTAAATTATATTAAAAAACCAAATTTGATTAACGATAATATTAATTGATCACTTAAATCCAAGAATTTTATTAATTTTTAATGTTCTATCTAATTATCTCTCATAAGCATATCTCACATTATAAACACCATTTGTGCTATGAGCCCATATTTGCTTGTGTTGGCTGATTACATTAAGTAAATTAGTACATTTACTCATAGCTGCCTAATCAGGATTAAAAAGGTACTCAATAGCCACATTGTTGGATGTAAAATATTAAATATGTATAAGAATAACTTTTTATGTCATGATTAATTAATTTATAAAAAGAGTAAAAGTAAATGATGTGGATTAAGTATGAATGGATTAAAATAGTCATGATGTGTCTCTCTTATAACTTTATAGTTAATTAGTGATTGATAATTCGTGTTACAATATTCTATCAAAGGCAGACTAGAGACGAACATAGACATCATCTCAATGTTAGGCAAGTATTGCATCATCTAGTTTTCTATAAGACGAGAGGCAATTTGGCAGCGAATTTTACCGCTGTTTGCCAAATGCTACACTACAATATTTATATTTAAGTGCAAATTAAAAATGTGATCTTGTCAATCACTTATATATATATAAATAAAGGTTCATTAAAATTTCCTATGTATAAGATTCCCTTTTAACTGTATTGGATAAATAAGACCAATTAGCTATTATTTTTGAATTTCAAAAAATTTTGAAAAAATAATTTATGTCATCGACAATATTACTGGATTGAGTCGCGAACTAGGTTGCTCTCTTTAAGACGTTTCGAGGCATTGCCTAAATTGTGCAAGACAGACTATCAACCACGAAGTCTCTAAGATAAAACAGCTCAAATCACTGTATCATTTCTACTACACTGCAAAAAATCGTTCTAGAATTACACCCTCAAATATGGCAGTCGAATGACTACCAGTCGTAATATGGAACTAAGACCATTCAAAAGAAATAAAAGTGAGTAAGAAAAAAGGGAGAATAGAGAAAAGCCTCAGATACAGAGAACTTTTGGTGTGTCTTTTCAACTGAGGAGAGCACTATATTTATAGGTAAAATTCGTAACTGTATCAGAGAGAAAGGTGCGATCCATTAGGTCTGATTCACTAAACGTGTGCTCTGATTTAGGATTTGACTACAGAAACGTGTGCCGCGATTTGTTTGACCACCAAAACTTGTGCCACGTTTTGTTTGACCACAATGTGTGCCCTCATACTTGACTTAGGTTTTTGACCTGGCAATAACAGATACGCGAGAACAATGATTAGGGTTTTGACCAACAAAACTGAAGCGCGAAATCGAGGGGCAAGGAACTGACTGGATCAAACAATGAATGGTGACTCGGTGGAGGGCAGTTATGTAATTAACATATCAATTAGAGACAAAACACAAGCATTCAATTAATTAAATAAATAATACACCACGTAGCCAAAGCCAAAGCCAAGGCCAAGGCCAAGGTCGGGCCGGTCGGACGACTGCGGCAGCGCGCGCGCATGTGTGGTGGTTAATTTTGTTTGCGTTCTCCCTCCTTCACAAAATTGGGGTACCCTTTGGAGCACACCTCAAGTATCATACATCCACCATATATACCCTACTAGTGTGTGATATTCCTCATATGTGGGACTTCATTATTTCAATTCACAAAACATTAGCTCTCATAAATGTCATCATTATTTCCAACAAACGTCCATTAAAACATCATCATTTCCAACAATAACTCTACTGTTTTATTCATTAAAAGTTTGAAGATAATTATAGAAATAAAAAAAATCGATTAATCTCCATCGTAGCTACAAGAGATCAACAATAAATAAACCTAAGGAATAATGTCATGGCTCAAGTATTTTGTCAAATATTAAGTGTAGAGAAAATAGAATGATGAACGAAAGTAGAATGATGGTAGGCGCTGAAATTTAGAGCTAAAACCGAGTGTGTTCTTTGATTCCTTAGATGTAATATTCATAGTGCGTCTTCTTTGTCTTCATGGGTCAACCCTCTAAAGAAACAAGATGATAAGGTTTAATGGATAAACTCTTGGACATTTGAAGACTATTCCCTTATCTTGTAAGTTTTTTGTTTAAAAGAGTGTTAACTTTTAGTTTAAATTAATTTTGTTGGAAATGATTATTATATTAATGAAAGATTGTTGAAAATAATGATGATATTAACGAGAGATAGTGTTGGTGTGAATTGAAAAATAAAGAACTCTCACATAGGAGAGATATCACACACTAGTAATGTTTATAAGATAGAGGTATTTAACTTGGGGTATGCCCTAAGAGGTACCATAATATTTTCGGTGATATAAATGGATTTTTAAAAGTTTTTCGAAACTCAAAATAATAATTTTAAGATGTTTCATACTACCATGTCTACCGACGAAATTAATGAGATAGGTTTTTTTGCTTTTGACAACAACAAACCATTTCAGTTTTAGGGAAGTCACTTCAAACGATGACAACAAAAGATGTTATTTTTTCTAACCACGAAAAGGTTACTAACGTTCTGAAGGATGGCATTCACGTTGTTCTATGAACAACTGAACAAACAGAAAATGATAAGAAAGTTGTTGAATTAACCCAATGGGAACATAATGATTATTTATGTAAGAATTATATTCTTAATGGACTTGTTGATGATATGTATGATTACTACAGTTCCAACAACAATATTGCTAAATAGGTTTGGGATGCTCTAAAGAAGAAATGTGATAGTAAAAAAGTTGGAGCAAAAAAGTATGTTGTTAGCCGCTACCTCAAATATCATATGACAGATCGGTGAAAGCTCAGTCTCCTGAAATTCAGAAAATTGCTCACGAGATCATCTCTAAAGGTATGTCCCCCTAAATGAACAATTTCAAATTGTTGTTATTATTAACAAACTTCCCCCTACTTGGAAAGATTTTAAAAATTCTCTCAGGCATAAAATCAAAGAATTCTATCTAGAAAGTCTAATAACTCGCCTTAGAATTGAGGAGGAATCCCGTAAGCTAGACCAAAAAGATGAAGTTCTTCTTGTTGCAAATAACAAGATACAGAAATTCACCGGAGCAGTTTTAAAGTCAAATGACAAATAACTAAAGAATCAGAATCGCACTTTAAAGAACATCAACAAGAATGTGAACCCTCCAAAGGTCCCAATTATAAGGCAACAACCACCTCCTAGATATGGCCCTCTCCCACCTTTTCTCAACATTTTTTTTTGTGGGAAAGAGTGTCATATGGCACGCAAGTGTAGGAACAAGCCAGGACCTGCTCAATAAGCTAACTTGAAAGAAGAGCAATTCATTGCTATGATAACTGAGATCAACCTTGTTGGTGGATCAGATGGATGATGGATAGACATTGGCGCTTCACGCCATGTCTGTTCTGATTGTGATATGTTTAAAACATACACTGCTGTTGAAAATGAGAAAGTGTTGTTGAGAGATTCCCATACCACTAATGTTGCTGGTATTGGAGTTATGGAACTAATATTCACCTCTGAAAAGACCTTAATTATGAAGGATGTCATGCACACTCCAAAAATAAGGAAGAATCTGGTTACTGGGTTTCTTTTCAATAAGGCATAGTTTACTCAGTCAATAAGGGCATATTTGTACACCATTTCTAAAAATGGTATTTTTGTTTAGGAAAGAGTACACCAATGATGGCATGTTTAAATTGAATGTTGAAATCAATAAAATTTTTCTTTCTGCTTACATGTTGCGTGATTTTAATATTTGGCATGCTAAACTTTGTCCTATGAACAAACGTGTGATTTCAAACTTAAGTAACTTAGGCTTAATTCCAAAGTTATCTTTAAAGGATTTTGAAATATATGATTTTTGCAGTCAAACTAAAATAACTAAGATTTCACACAAATCAGTAGTTAGAGAATTTGAGCATTTAGACTTAATACACTATGATATATGTGAACTTGATGGGACATTAACCAGAAATGGAAAACGTTATTTCATCATTTTATTGACGATTGCTCTGACTATACTTTTGTTTAAAACATACACTGTTGTTGAAGATAAGAAAATATTGTTGAAAGATTCTCATACCACTAATATTGATGGTATTGGAGATTTGGAACTAATATTCACCTCTGAAAAGACCTTAATTATGAAGGATGTCATGCACACTCCAAAAATAAGGAAGAATATGGTTTTTGGGTTTCTTTTCAATAAGGCATAGTTTACTCAGTCAATAGGGGAATATTTATACACCATTTCTAAAAATGGTATTTTTGTTGGGAAAGAGTACACCAATGATGGCATGTTTAAATTGAATGTTGAAATCAATAAAATGTTTCCTTCTGCGTACATGTTGTGTGATTTTAATATTTGGCATGCTAGACTCTATCATATGAACAAACGTGTGATTTCAAACTTAAGTAACTTAGCCCTAATTCCAAAGTTATCTTTAAAGGATTTTGAAATATACGATTTTTGCAGTCAAACTAAAATAACTAAGATTTCACATAAATCAGTTGTTAGAGAATTTGAGCCTTTACACTTAATACACTCTGATATATGTGAACTTGATGGGACATTAACCAGAAATGGAAAACGTTATTTCATCACCTTTATTGATGATTGCTCTAACTATACTTTTGTATACCTATTGAAAATAAAAGTGAAGCCTTATACATGTTTAAGATCTTTGTAACTGAAATTGAAAATCAATTTAGTAAAAAGATTAAGAGGTTTCGTAGTGATAGAAGAACAAAGTATGATTCCAGTTTATTTAATGAGTTTGATAAACCCAAGGAATTATACTTGAAACTATTGCACCATATTTACCTGAAATGAATGGTAAAGCTAAAAGAAATAATATAACTTTTATTGAACTTGTTGGTGCTATTATGCTTAACTCTGGTGTTGCATCTCATTGGTGGAAGGAAATTATTTTGAGTGTTTTTTATGTTTTGAATAGAGTTCCTAACTCTAAAAATAAAACATCTTCTTATGAGATAATGGGCAAACAGTAAAACATATAGGTTTTATGACCTAAATGCAAAAATGATCATATAGTCAAATGATGTTGACTTCTATGAAAATAATTTCCCTTTCAAATCGAGAAATAGTGATAGCAGTGAATCTAGTCAAGTTCCTGTGACAAGAAGCCTTGAAAGCAATAAACCAGACGAAACAAAAACTCGAAGGAGTAAGAGTTGCTAAAGATTATGATCTCGAATATATGGCCTATAATTTAGAAGAGGATCATGCAAATCTCAAAGAAGTTATGTCATCATTGGATGTTGATTTATGGAAAGAAGCTGTAAACGATGAAATGGATTCTCTACAGTCTAACAAGATCTGACATTCATAACCTGGTGATACATCAGATGGATATTGAAACAACCTTTTTAAATGGTGACCTGGAAGAAGAAGTTTATATGGAAAAACTTGAAGGTTTTGTAATTCATGGACAAGAAGACAAGGTTTGTAAGTTAGATAAACCTTTGTATGGTCTTAAACAAGCTCCTAAGCAATGACATGAAAAATTTGATAACTTGATTATATCGAATGATTTTAAAGTGAATGAAAGTGACAAATGTATTCATTACAAATTTGAAAATGGCATTTTCACTATCATATGTCTCTATGTAAACGACTTACTCATATTTGGTTCAAACATTCATGCTATAAATAATGCAAAATTATTGTTGAGTAACAACTTTGATATGAAAGACCTCAGAGAAGTGAGTGTAATCCTTGGAATCAAGATTACTAGGTCAAAAAAGGAAATTTCTTTAGATTAGTCTCACTATGTTGAAAAGATCCTAAAGAAATATAAATACTTTGATTGTAAACCTACTTGAACACCATATGATCCAAGTGTAAAATTTTTCAAGATCATTAGTGAAGATGTTAAACAAACTGAATATGTGAGCATCATTTGCAGCCTCAGGTATGCCACTGATTGTACTAGACCCGACATTGCCTATATGTAACACCCTAATTTATTGTTATACCTTAATTTATTATTATTATTATTATTATTATTATAAAGTAGTGATATTTTTTTTATACATGTGTTTCTTGTGATGTAATAATTTTTTTACGTGTATTTTGTTGTCTTTGTAGTTATGTAAATTAAAATCATTGATAATTGATATTAGACCTATTTATTTTATTTAAAATAATAATAATAATATATACGGATTGTTATCATATTAAACCTCATATTTTAATATTGTTGTTGTTATCTAGACCTTTATTATTTAAATTTCTTTCTATGTAAGTATATAAATATAAAATAACTATATTAATTATTTATTAAATACAATAATGATGATGATGCCGTCATTAAATTTAATACTCCATATAATAGCCTAATAATTTGTATTAATAACCTAAGTAATAAATTGAATTCACCATAAACGAAATTAATGGATCTAAATTAATTCTGAATTCATGATATATATAACACCCTAAATATTTAATTAATAAATAATAGTAAATTATAATAAATTATATTATATGTGTATTTTATGTGGTGTGATAATTTTCTAT
>JBBPBR010000005.1:47328718-47347963 GCA_037974775.1 Cicer pinnatifidum | reverse complement strand
GTTCTTATAATTTGTGCTCTCACATAGAATAAATAAATAAGTAAATTTAACTAACTTAACTTGATTTAATGATGCCAATTTTAAATAAAACAAGTTTTACTATTCTTTTATATTCGTTTAAAAAAATATTTTATAAAATTTTATATTTTATAAGTAATAATATATAAATAATTAGTATATTTAAATGATTTTATATTATAAAATTATATATCATATCATTTGTTAGTTAAAAATATGAAAAACATCAATTTTTAAAATAGATAAAATGAATTCAGTAAGTGAAAATACAGAGATGCAATTAAATTTAAATATAAAATTAATTACTTGAATAATTAATAGACACTAAAATTGAGCTAGAGTATTGTGTATATAAAGAGACAAACAAATTTTGGAAAAGATTCATAGGAGGTAAGCTAGTAGTAATATATTTGGAAACAAATGACAATGATAGAAACCTTGAAATTGGACAAAAGAAGTGGTGGTTGTAGTCTTTGTACATGTTATCTGACTCCTCTGACTTTGCTCCATCATCCTCACTTTTCTTAGCTTTACCATAATAATACTCTCTCTCTCTCTCTCTCTCTCTCTCTCTCTCTCTCTCTCTCTCTCTCTCTCTCTCTCTCTTCATCTCATTATTTCCATAGTTCCAAGTAGAATAATATCACTAAACTAGTCTCTACCCTCAAGTTTCTCCTACTCATTCCTTTCCTTTTTATCAAAGAGTAATATGTAAGTGCCTCTTAATTAACTTATAACTTCATTTAATTAACTAATTTCTTCTAATTTTTACATGCATTTTGAAGCCTTTTGCCGATTCTACACACCGCTAATTTAGTACTTATTTTCTTGAGCTTCATTCTAGTAAAATAGGTTTTAGTTTTTGAATTTTGAGGAATTTGTGTTTACTTTTATTTTGTTTTTAATTTTGGAAATGGTTATTGTGGTGAATTATTTTTGTTACTGTCAATTTGCTATATGTTAGCTATTTGAGTACAAAAATTAGATCTAAGAGGGTAAATGTTTAAAGTAGTTATTTTATTTTTTGTCAAGAGTATTTATTTACTTTTTAATTCATTTAGTAATTGTAGTTGCTCTTAATCTTCAAGTTTATTTTCCTCATAGTTTGAATTTGAACCATAAACTTAGAGGGGGATATTTATCTTCATTCAATGATTTGAAAAAAATGCTTTTGATTAGAAAAGTATGTTGAATGAACAGATGAGTGATTTTGGAATCATTTAGTTAGCATCTTGAGATAATTTTTTTTTCATTTTATGCAACCATCAAAGAGTTGAGTTTTTTCTAATTTATGGTGATGATTCTCTCTGGGTCTCATGATAAAATCCTGTTTGACTTCAATATAAAAAAATTGTAAACTTTACTTCTCTCTCTTCCTTAGGAGTGAAGGTTCATGGTTTGTGAACAATGAAGCAGAGTCACAAACACAAACATTGAACACGCACTAATATTAACATTTAGACCATTTGAAGTAATTGAATGTAACCACTATGTGTCTGGTGCTGTACACCACAAGTGTTGGACACTAGACATGCCTCTAATGGGACGTGTCGGTGCTACTTTGAAGGATAACCCCCAAACTTGTATTGGTGAAGGGTAGAATACATCTAGGTACTAACAATAAAATATTGTAATGCTATTTTACCTGTGAAGAGTTTAGTGTGTGAAAGAGGCTTGTAAAAAGTGATTTTTGCATTTCAATAATTTAGAGGTTACTTTTTAGAGATTTTTAAATAAAACATAAGCTATTCGTATTTGTTTACCCTAATGAAGAAGCACTTTTGTTTTTTTTTAAAAATTATCTCCATCAAAAATGTTTTTCATGAGATACTCAAAACAACTTCTCATTTAAATGAGTTTTGAAACCTTCTAAAAGTGATTATTGTAAAAACTGTAATAATTAGAGCCTAGATTAATTATTAGTTATTGATGCAATTTAATCTTGCATTTGTTTTATCATGTTCCAACAGAAAGTGAGTGCAACAACATGAGAAAGAGATAAAAATGATGTTGATAAGTATTGAAAATTGTTAACACATTATAATTTAACCTTTTTCTTTCTGTAAGTTACACACTCTCTTGTTCTTTTGGAAAATTTTACTCCGTGCCATTTGTTAAAGGAACCAAAATTTGATTAGATGAACTTCTGCATCAAAATTATAACCATGTAACTTGGATACTTTGAAATGGTCTGAAAATCTGGTTTTTGTTTGGTAACTTTACATACCTAAATAGTTTTCTTTAACTTTGGAAACAAGTGATGTGGTTGCATATGTATTCTGTCGGTAGGTAAGTAAATCCTGATAAAAAATTGTTTTAGTCGCAATTTGAAATCGGATTATCCCAAACAATTCATCTTTAACTGAATATTCCAAAAATTGTTTTATTCTTCTATATTTTCTATGACTACATCTTTATACCTTGCATGCTCAAACTAGAAAAAATGTTAACTGTTATGGCTTCTAAAACAGGGCCTAAAACAGGTTTTATGATCCAAATGTTAACTGTTTGGTCCCCTTATTTTATCACACTCACGAAAAGTCTCCCAATTTTTAAATCGAACTTTTTGGTCTCTCGATTATCACATCTGTTGCAGTTTTAGTCCTAACCTAGATTTTTGGATCATAAAATGGTGATTAATGCTCCAAAAAGGGTGATATCTTGCCCCAATTGTATTTGAAGAGAAAATACCAACATTTAGGGCCAAAAATCACCATTTTTGGCATATAAATTATGGATTGAGACCAAAATTGCAATAAATGTGAAAATTGAGACACCAAAAACGTCTATCTTAAAATAGGGAGACTATTTTCATGAATGTGATAAAGGGATAAAAAAATGAAATTAAGTCTATATATTAACGAATAGCATTGAGCCTTGGAATTTTTTGCGTCACTTTGATTCTTTTAATAACCACTTCACATTAATACAAGAATTTTGCATTTTCAATTTCCTTGCATACACAAACTTGTGCTTTTCATAGCAAATAACATACTTAATCATTAATGTAGGTGATGATTACATAACACTTTATGTTTCTGAATGGACCGTGATTTAATCAACACGATGATTCCAAATTTGAATCTCGAAGCCGAAAACAGTTTAGAAGTAAGCAGTCAAGTAGGTTCCAACCTATACTTACAAGAAACATCTCATGATCTTACAAAAGACAGTGCCACAACTTCTTCCTGTCTTACAAATCTCACTAAGCCTGACATTGATCCAGGTCCCATTTCCCTCGACCTCACCCTAAACTTCATTAATCCGAGCGACGAAGACTCAAAGGAAACAAGCGACACCAACAGCGAAACAAAAGCCGAGGCTCACGCTGCTAATTCAGCTCCGCAAGTTCACAGAATTTTCTCTTGTAATTTTTGTAGGAGGAAATTCTTTAGCTCGCAAGCGTTAGGCGGACATCAAAATGCTCACAAAAGGGAGAGGACAATGGCAAAACGCGCTATGCGAATAGGAATGTTCACCGAAAGGTATACGAGCTTAGCTTCTTTACCTCTTCATGGTTCTTCTTTTCAGTCTCTTAGTATTATTGAAGCTCATGCTGCAATGCATCAAAAACAAATGCAATCATCATTGTCTATGAAGGCTCCTGCAGCAAAATTCGAGAAAGAATGTTTCAGTGCAGCGCCAATGTTGATGCATAATGACCATGATGTTGGTATATTTTGGCCTGGAAGTTTCAGACAGATAGATGAAAATGCTGGTATTAATTTGAGGTATCAAAATGCTGGTATTAATTTGAGGTATCAAAATGCTCATAGTTCAAATTTGAATACTATTTTTGTAGCGAAATCGCCACTTCCTCCTCCACAAACATCTACATCTCCTGATCTCACTCTGAGGCTTTAAGATTTTTTTCATGTTGATTAAATTCTAATATTAGTTTTTGTGACAATGAACAAAACTATATCTCATGTTCATACTTCTTAAGTTGCATAAGTTTTTTCGCCTTTATTTTTCGTTCTTTTTGGAGATGAAATTACTACTAATTAATAACTGTGCTTGCATTGTACAGTGAGATATGTATTTCTAGTGACATGATTTATCTCCTTTTGGAATTTTTAGTATTAATTGTTTCTTAGTGTTTCATTTCATTATGTATGTTGTAGCTAATGCACATTGGAAGATTTTGATTACAGGCTGAATTAATGTTAATGTCTTAGATTAGTTTGTATGCATTTGGTTGGAAGTCTTGAATTTGAATGTGAATTAGAGACATATAAGTTCTGAAATTTTGGTTATAAGATAAGTATATTTTTAGATTAGGTCGTGCCACTTCCAACCTAAGAAAGTAGTTGAGAGTTCTCAAATTAATATTTGATTTGGAATGTGACATCATATATTTTGCTTCATTTTGTTAGATTTGTTAAGGAAATTTCAAACATAATCATCAAAAGCTATAAAATCTAACTAGCTCCCACTTTTAATGGTGAATTAAGAGAGTCATCATAACCTCATTGTTGTTTATCAATCACCGATTTCCAAAAGAATAAACCTCTCATATTTCTTCCAATAGACAACTTCAAATATTTAAAAAGTATGACTCACTTTACAATGCTAAATGCTACATGATACAAAGAAATCAAATAATTAAAATCATCAACAACAGAGAATATCGAAAATAAAAAATAAAAATAAATCAACCAAGAATCAACCCTTTAACTGGGAATGGTACATCATAAGATCGGGTAGAATTTCATAATCAAACGGTAGTCATAAATGATCCACATGGACCATTTATTAGTACTCTTGTACATATTATAATTTACTTATCTATATAATTAATTTGATTTTATGCTCACCTTTATGTAAATGTGTGATTGTGTGTAGAGAAAGCTTGTATAGAACACTGACAAGTGACAAGTTTTGAAGCTTTATTACTTTTATGAATTGTAAATTTATCAATGCTAAATGACCATAAGTATGTGTTTGGAAAAAAAGTATGTTATCGTGTGAATTTAAGAATTTATTGTAGTCTCACGTTGGAAAGAAATATTTCTTGTAAATTTAAGTGGAAAGAAACTTGTTAAGTTCCACAATGGAAAGAAATAATTTTGAAATTCTACATTGGAAAACTCTTGTATTTTGAGTAGTTTCAAATCTATACATACTAAAGTCCCACATTACTTAGAAAATAAATGTGAGTTTATTTCCATCACTATATAATAAGCTTCAAACTATTGTGAAAAGTACACCAAAGTTGGATGTTTTCCCCAACTTTCTCTTTTCTCCCACTTATATTCTGCTCGCCTAATTTCGAGCCACTTCTCCCCTTTCTTTCTGCCCCTTTCGGTTTTTAGAGCGGTTATTATACCGAAGTCCCTTTGATTTTTAGAACGGTTATTATACTGCAGTCCCTTCGATTTTTAGAGTGGTTATTATGCCGCAGTCCCTTTTGGTTTTTTTGAGCGGTTATTATGCCGCAGTCCCTTCGGTTTTTTTAGAGCGGTCGTTATGCCGTAGTCCCTTAGTTTTCTAGAGCGACTGTAATACTGTAATCCATTTGTTTTTAGAGCGGTCGTTATGTCGTAGTTATGAGTGGTCGTAGTACCATATTGCAAATGACTTTAATCGTCATATTGAGAGTGACTTTAACTGTCATATTAAGAGTGGCTTTAAGCACCATATTGAGGGTGTAATTCTAGAACGGTTTTCTACAGTGCAGTAGAACTCCGATACAATGATTTGAGCTGTTTTATCCTAGGGACTTCGTGGTTGATAGTCTGCCTTGCACAATTTGGGCAGTACTGCGAAACGTCTTAAAGAGAGCGACCTAGTCCGCGACTCAACCCAGTAATATCTTCGTTGGCATAAATTGTGAATTAAATAATTTTTGAAACTCAAAATCCAACAATTTTAAGACGATTCCTTCTGCCATGTCAACCAAAGAGATTACTTGATTTGGTTATGTTGCCTCTGGCTTCAATAAACTGTTTCAGTTTGAAGCAAATAGAAAAGGATAAGAAAGCTGGAGAATTAACCCATCAGAAAATAATGATAAGAATTATATTCTTAATGGACTTGCTGATGATCTGTATAACTACTACAATTCCAGCAATACTGGTAGAGATATTTGAGATGCTCTGAATGAGTATGTAGTGAGCTGTTACCGAGAGTATCAGATGACTGATGACAGATCTGTGGAGGCGCACTCCCATAAAATTCAGAAGATAACTCATGGGATCATCTATTAAGGTACGTCACTCGTGACATATTTAAATTAAGTGTTGAAATTTAATATGTCTCTTTATGTTTGATTGTTGAAATCAATAAAATGAATGTATCTTTTTGCTTGCAAGTTGTGTGATTTTAATTTTTGATATGCCATACTATGTGATGTAAACACATTTGATTTCAAAATTAAGTAACTTAGGTTTAATTCCAAAGTTATTGTTAAATAATTTTGAAAAATGTGATTTTTGTAGTCAAGCTAAAATAATAAAAAGTTTACATAAATTTGTAGTTAGAGAATCTAAATCTTTTGATTTATTACACTATGATATATGTGATCTTGATGAGCAGCTAACAAGAAATGAAAAAAAAAAATGAAATACTTGACATGTTAAGAATCTTTGTAACTGAAATTGAAAATAAATTTAGTAGAAAGATTAAAAGGTTCCAAGTATAATTCTAGTTCGTTTAAATAAGTTTTATAAATTGTCTGGAATTATATGTGGAACAACTGCACCATAATTGCTTGGTAAAGTTGAAAAAAAAAAAAGAACTCTTATTGAACTGGTTGTTGGTAGTATGTTTAACAACATTGTTGCATCTAATTGGTGTGCAGAAAATATATTGCTTATCTGCTATGTTTTTTAATAGAGTTCTTAAATCTAAAAACAAAACATCTCCTTATGAGATAATGAAAAAAAGACAATCGAACTTGTCTTATTTTCAAACATGGGGTGGTCTGACTTATGTCAGAATCCCTGATCCCGAGCGAATTAATTTCGCTAGTAGAGCCTATGAATGAGAATTCATTGGGTATGCGGTAAAGAACAAAGCGTATAGGTTTTATGACCTAAATGCAAAAGTGATCATAAAGTCAAATGATGTTGACTTCTATGAAAATAAATTCCCGATAAAATGGAGAAATAGTGGGGGAAATGAACCAAGTTACTTTCCTGTTACAAGAAGCACTGAAAGCAACAAACAAGGTGAAACAAAAACTCAAAGAAGTAAGAGAGTCAGAGTTGCTAAAGATTATGGACCAAAATATATGGTCTATAATTTAGAAGAGGATACTGCAAATCTTAAAGAAGCTCTGTCATCATTGGATGCAGATCTATGGCAAGAAGCTATAAACGGAGAAATGGATTCTCTAGAGTCTAACAAGACCTGACATTTAGTAGACTTATCTCCTGGTTGCAAACCAATAGGTTGTAAATGGATTTTGAAAAAGAAACTAAAACCCGATAGATGTATTGATAAGTACAAGGCACGACTTGTAGCCAAGGGTTTTAGACAAAATGAAAATATAAATTTCTTTGACACTTTCTCACCAATCACTAGACTAACATCCATTAGGGTGCTTATATCACTTGCGGCTATTCGTAACCTGGTGATACACGAGATGGATGTTAAAACAACTTTTTTAAATGGTGACCTGGAAGAAGAAATTTATATGGAACAACCTAAAGGTTTTGTAATTCATGGACAAGAAGACAAGGTCTGTAAGTTAGATAAATCATTATATGGTCTTAAACAAGCTCCTAAGAAATGACATGAAAAGTTTGATAACTTGATTAAATTGAATGAGTTTAAAGTGAATGAAAGTGACAAATATATTTATTACAAATTTGAAAATGGCATTTGCACTATCATATGTCTATATGTAGACGACATACTCATATTTGATTCAAATATTCATGCAATAAAATTTTGAAATCATTCTTGTGTAACAATATTGATATGAAAGACCTCGGAGAAGAGAATGTAATGTTTGAAATTAAGATTACTAGGTCAGAAAAGAGAATTTCTTTGGATCAATCTCACAATGTTGAAAAGGTCCTAAAGAAATATAAATTACTTTGACTGTAAACATGTTGCACACCATACGATCCAAGTGTGAAAACTTTTCAAGAAAACTGGTGAAGGTGTTTGAAAAACTGAATATGCGAACATCATTGGCAGCCTCAGGTATGCCACTGATTGTACTAGACCCGACATTGCCTACGTCGTGGGATTGTTGTGCAGGTTTACTAGTAGACCTAGTATAGAGCATTGGCACACTATGGAAAGAGTCATGAGATACTTGAAAAGAACCATGAGTCTCGGATTGCATTATCAAAGATTTCCTATAGTCCTTGAAGGATACAATGTTGCTGATTGGAATGTCTTATCAGATGACTCCAAAGCAATCGATGACTATATTTTAATATAGTGAGTAGTTTTGTATCTTGGAAATCGAAGAACATACGATATTGGCTCAGTCCATTATGGAGTCTGGAATGATAGTACTAGGTACTCCTATTGCTAGTGAAGAAGCAAGCTGATTGAGATGCTTGCTAGCAAAGATCCCTATGTGGGTAAAACCTATGACAGATGTGTTGATCCACTGCGATAGAACCACGACTATTGTGAAGATTGAGAATCGTTGTTACAACGATAAGAGACGACAAATTCGTAGTAAGCACAACATTGTTAGAAAATTATTTACTAAATGAGTTGTTATAGTGGATCATGTATGCACTGATGAGAATTTAGCAAATTCTTTGACGAAAGAATTAGCTACAGAGAAAGTCATAAATACATCCAAAAGGATGAGACTAATGCCTATAGAGTCACTCATGATGGTAACCCAACCTAAAAGACTGGAGATCCCAAGAATTAGGTTCAATGGGTAATAACAAGTCGTGAAGTGATATGAGATGAACATGCTATTATAAATTAGAGAAGCATGATTCCTGAAGAAATGATTGGATGAGGTAATAGAAACTCTTAATGAGATCTATACTCTACGTAGAGGGAGTACCTAGCTACAGGAGTACTCTTGATAGACTCACCTATGTGAATGTGGAAGTGAGGTCGCTTCCTATGGAATTTCGAGGCAGAATTCCAAGAGCGTTCACTATACTGGGATATACGTGCAGGGCCATCAATGCACGTACTTTTTAGAATACACCCTATGAAAAGATTGTGTGTGGATTTGATGTTAGAGATAAAGTTCAAGACTACGAGTCACTCTTGTTGAATCTGAATCTTACTTACTATGCAAAGGTTCAAGTCAATAGACACCATTGTTTATGCACGATCTTATAGAAGCATTTGACGCTATTTCAGAAACATTATTTTTAAATTCAAGTGGGGGATTGTTGGAAAAAAAGTATGTTATTGTGTGAATTTAATAATTTATTGTAGTCCCACATTGAAAAGAAATATTTCCTGTAAATTTAAGTGGAAAGAAACTTGTTAAGTCCCACATTGGAAAGAAATAATTTTGAAATCCCACATTGGAAAACTCTTGTATTTTGAGTAGTTTCAAATCTATACATACTAAAGTCTCACATTGCTTAGAAAGTAAATGTGAGTTTACTTCCATCACTATATAATAAGCTTCAAACTATTGTGAAAAGTACACCAAAGTTGAATGCTTTTCTCAACTTTCTCTTTTCTCCCACTTATACTATGCTCGCCTAATTTTGAGCCGCTTCTCCCCTTTCTTTCTGCCCCTTTCGGTTTTTAGAGCAGTTATTATACCACAGTTCCTTCGATTTTTAGAGCGGTTATTATACTGCAATCCCTTTTGGTTTTTAGAGTGGTTATTATGGCGCAGTCCCTTTCGGTTTTTTTGAGCGGTTATTATGCTGCAGTCCCTTTCAGTTTTTTGAGCGGTTATTATGCCGCAGTCCCTTTCAGTTTTTAGAGCGGTTATTATGCCGCAGTCCCTTTGACTTTTTTTAGAGCGGTCGTTATACCGTAGTTATGAGTGGTCGTAGTACCATATTGCGAATGACTTTAATCGTCATATTGAGAGTGACTTTAACTATCATATTAAGAGTGGCTTTAAGCGCCATATTGAGGGTGTAATTCTACAACGGTTTTCTACAGTGCAGTAGAACTCCGATACAGTAATCTGGACTGTTTTATCCTGGGGACTTCGTGGTTGATAGTCTGGCTTGCACAATTTGGGTAGTGCCGCGAAACGTTTTAAAGAGAGCGACCTAGTCCGCGACTCAACCAAATAATATCTTCGGTGGCATAAATTGTGAATTAAATAGTTTTTGAAACTCAAAATCCAACAATATGAACATCACATATAATGTAGCCATCAATATGAGTGTAAATACCGTTAACGTTCATTTTCATAATCTCACATGAGGTTTAATCCATGCTTTTAGATTGAGGTTCACCAAGTTCTGCTTTAGAACCTTACTCTTGATCAAAGAGTTATGAATAAAGTAAACTTAGTTGAAAATGTAATGTCACAAATCATTCTCCATAATTGTATTTTGGGAGAAAACTAAAGAGTTTCGATCTTTTCAAAGTTCATTTACCGCCACACAAAAGAACATTTTTCATGTCCAACTGATGTTTTCAATGTTGTTACGAGTAAGATTCCATTCAAGTCACACATAAGTACTTAGATTAAAGAATTAACTCCAAAATTTAGGCTTAATAACTTTATTCCAAAGTAGTTGGACATCTTCACAATCCCTTTGCATAAGTGTCTCAGGTGCAGAAAGAAAACACTAACATTAATCATTGGAGGCCATGCCAATATGACATCTCTTAGCATTTGTTAGGAGTTTTTCACGTGCCATCTTCCAAAGCGTCGTTTTAACTCTGGTTCAGTTTTGCCACATCCAAACCTCTTTGAACAATATTATCAAGTTAGCATTGGTCTCATGGTTTGTGAGGTTATTATAGGTTGACTTGAGAGTAAATTGGCCGTCAGTGATTGGCAATCATGTGGGGAAATTCAGAGAAGCATCGATTGGAGGTTTTAAAGATCGAGTTTTCTTATAGATTGACTCGTTCATAATTTGTTGCATTTTACTCCAATTCTAACTTGTACCATTGGTGTAGCTCTATACAGAAAACTCAAGACTCTCTAGGTTGAATGACTTGAGGTATCGAGTCAACAAAGTTTCCACAACTCGGTATGTAGTGGTCCTTCCAAAATTTTGTTGAATGACCATCGCGAATAACCCATCGCACATAACTTTCAATATTGAGCAATACTTTACAAATATTCCTCCAAGTATTAGAAATAATGTTGTGTTGTTGGATAAGAGGAGTATTCATAATACCACAATTATACTTGGCTCGGAGTAGTTGAACCCAAAGTTTGTCTCTGTTCGCAACAAGCTGCCAAGAAAATTTGGTCATATATGTCTGATTAAGGACTTCGATATTCTTGTAGCCAAGTCCACCTTTCTTCTTTGGCTTGCAAATTGTTTCCCAAGTGATCAAATGGCATGCTCTATGTTTAATTGTACTACCCTATATGAAGTTGCGACACAATCTCTCATTTTCAACACAAATAGAACTAGAAATTAACATGTTGTGTGTCACATAAGTTGAAATGCTAGATAAAGTGATTGAGAAAGAGTGACTCTATCTGAAAATGAAAGAGAGTTAACCTCCAAATTTGTGAGTTTAGATCTTAGTTTATCCAAGATAAAGGAGAATGAACCTTTTCAGACTTGTTGATGGATCAAAGGAACTCTAAGGTATGCTCTTAAAGGTGCAAACACAAGAAGGGGGTTGAATTGTGTTTGACTAAGTTGATATGTTTTTCATTATTTGATTAAACTAGTTCAGACTTGATGATTTACTTGGAGTAGAAGCAGTGACAAAACTAAGGAGTGCAGGAATAAAGTGACATAAGTAATTTATCCTGCTTCAACACTAACTTGACTACATCTAGTCCTTTTACTTAGAAGGATTTAATCCACTAATTCAACAACTTGAATTACAAATAGAGGGTACGCGGATTGAGTTGGGTCGATTTTGATAAAATTCGATACCCGATAGATTATCTTTGGGTTGGGTTAAGTTCTAAACCCATATATTTTCATTTAACTCGAATCGACCCGACCCGATCAAGAACATGTTGGGTTGGGGGTTATACATAAATAATAACTTGTTTTTTATTTTACGGGAAAATTTATTGAATGAAAATATATTTAATACTTGACTGTCTCAAAAACTATAAAATTTCAATCACTTCATTTAATTATTTAAAAAATCCAACAACCTCTCACACAAATAAATTCAACAACAGTAAATGAATAAAATATGAAAATTCATCCATTCTAAGCAATGTCAACTTCAAGTCCAATCACTTAACAAGTTGCTCAAATTATGGAAGGGAACAGTTGGGAATCTGCAAAAACAAATATCAATAATAAAAGTGAAGAGATAAAGAATGAGAAATAATAAATAGGTAAAATATGCATGGAACAAATCAATAACAAGTATCTTAAGATGTAGTCGTGATTGTGTTAAGCTCAACAGTAGTCACCCCAACATCAATTGAAATTAATTCACACAATTCTAAAATTTTAAATACAATACACAATCTCATTAGCACACCAAAAAATTAAAAGAATAAACAGAAATAATGGAAAATCAATTTGAAAGGTAAAATAAAACATTCATATCTGATTCAATCTTTTGTACTTCAACCAACTCAGTTTCTAAATGAATTTTATCAGGAGATTTGATCCAATTTTGCGTATAAATCAAAGCTTCAATAGTAGTGGCATTTAATTAACTACGAAATGAATCGAAGATTCGACCTCATGTATTAAACGCCGACTCAGATGATACAATAGACACTGGAATAGCCAAATTCATCATAAGTATAACTTTTTGCATAAGTATCATTTTTGCTCATAAATAGTATTTAACTCGAAAATTTTGTATTTAACAAATGTAAAAAATTTAAACTAAATTCATCATAATCATAAGCTTCCAATTCATACCTTCATTATGCAAAACTGTAACATTTAAATAAATATCAGTTATAAGCACATGCAGAACAAAATAAGAACATGACGACAGCGTGACTTGTAGAACAAGAAGGTGGGCAGCGGCGTGACTTAAGGAAGTCTGGACAAAAAAGGAATGTGGACGTAGATATAGAACATAAGAAGAAGGTGGGTGCATATATGGAAAAGAAGAAGAAAGTGGATGAAAGATGCTGAAAATATAAAGAAGAAGAGTAATGAAATCTTATTGGGTTGCCAAACAAATTTTTTAAAAAACTTATAAATAGTAACCAGGATGAAGTAATTGATCGCCACCAAGATGAAGCAATGTTCATTTGATGCTTTAGGTTCGATCATTATAATGACGTCTATGCCCCACATCGAGAACGACCAAGGCACCGACCCGAAAGAATTTTTCTAGACATGGCATGTCTGCTCATATGGATCCCATAAGAGCCGTCGTGGACATCTTGTAGAATTTCTTTCGCCTCATTGACATCACATATTTCGTGCCCCAACATATGATTATCATAAAAATGCATTTTGAAAAAAAAAAAATTATGACACAAGAAAATAGTGAGGAAAGGTTCAGACAATGAGAAAATCTATGGTACCAAAAAAAGGACACATAGAAAGAAAAGAAGATTAAGTGATATCTTATGGGAAAATGACCCAATTTGTTAGTAGTATTTCATAAAAGAAGTGTGTTAATCACTCATATCACAATTTCAATCATGTTTTTAACATACTTTGGAAGATATGATTTGCTCCAATCTATATTCACAACCTTTCGGAATATGTCCAACTTCAAGCTATATTCTTTGGTCATCATATTTTTAGATTATCAAACTAGTGATCTTTTTTCATTCTATATTTTTTGTGGCCCTAATTTTTGCTTAGATTGCCCTTTCGGGTTTTCAACCTAACGGTCTTTTTTCTTCTAACTTTTTCTTAGGTCGCCCTGTTGGGTTTTTGACCTACCAAGTCTTCATTGGTTTTTGCACCCTCATTTTTGCCTAGGACGCCCTTTCGGGTTTTTGACTTAGCGAGTTTTTATACATATTTTGACCTAGCGGGTCTTCATTTAGATGTAACACTTTTGAAGCATCAATGTATGCACGTAGTGATACGTCTTCCTAATCCATATTGGTGTTGTTCAAAACCACACTTGAAATTATTTTTTTGGCATTAGGACTTATATAGTTGGGAGTCCATTTGTCATGCGAGTCTGTTTAGATATATGAATGAAATCTTCTTGAACGCTAATTCTTTCTTTTGAAGCTCCATAGTTCATATGTTCTTCTTTGAAGATCTTTCAAAATAATTGTCCGTGACATGATGCAGTCAACATTTCTCTTGAATTGAATTTAGTCAGTCAACAAATGTCATTACTCTTGATAAAGGGACTTTGTTTGGGTGGGTCGCACTGCCTTTATTCTATATAATAAGAATCAAAGGGGTGCCCCAATTATAGTCTGATACTCACAAAGGGTATTCCACTGTTGTGAGATAATGTTTTGTACATGAACCTTCCATATAGCTTTTCTTATACATTTGATAGTAATCAGGATATTCGTGACTTTCATTCTTGTGAACGACTATTCTTCATCATAATTTACTTTGAATATTGATGATAAAGTAGCTACAACCAGCTAGTTGATTATATTATTGAGGAACATGATGGAAAATGATCATCTATTTATTCCAGCTTTTCCATTATTGATTTAGTTGATTGAGGATTACGTTCAAGTCTCATATACTTTCAACATCTTCATTTTTGATTTGTAGGCGGCTAGAATACCCCCAATACAAACTTCAAATTCCCCACATGATTGATATATTCAAAACACATTTTGACAATGATTAAGATAAAAACCAATTAAATAACATTAACGATCACGGGGAAACTTGACAATGATATATTCAAAACACATTTCGATTCATTATTAAAGTATCGTAAAACTTTAGGTGCATCAATAAGATCAATGTTTTAGAATCCAATTAAATAACATTAACGATCACGGGGAAACTTGAGAACGTTTTCATTGTTGACCTTGCCCCTTGGATATATATAGGAGAACATAGTCAATGTCTTCAAAGTTGTGTTTAACCAAGGTTTGTCTTCAATAGTCATCAAAAATTAATACAAGGTTTGCCATTTTTAGATTGATGAATTTTTCATGACATCAAATAATTCGCAGTAGTGATGAAAGTTCAACATAGACGATCCAACTTCTAGAGATTTACTTGTGACGAAAGCCAAGGAAGTATGTTCATGACCAAAAGTAAGGGGTGTATGATGAATATGAATCTAATTAGTATCAGGTTCAAATCTTGTTGACAAGTGACTTGAGATAGAGTATGACCAAAAAGTAGACTAAAAGGTGACAATTGTTATACTTATGAAATGAATGAGTAACACATGAATTCTTCGTGATGTATTTTTTCGTGAAGGATCTCCACAATTTCAAGTATCGAGGGTTTGTAAGATTTCCAATCTTGTAGCCATAGGGTCTTTCAGTTGGTTTAGACCATCTTTGTATGTTCCAATTCATCCATGACTTCAACTCGGGAACATGTTCGGTAAGGGTGTTACGATACCCTTTTTTTTGCTTGTAGTGTTATTTTTTTTTCCGTGAAGGAATATGGCATGATTATGCAATGCAATGTGTGAAAAAGTATATATGCATGGATGTTGAAGAACCGTTTGTCACTTATTTATGAATATTTTAATCGATAACTAAGATAAGGCTATGAGATCAAAAGTGGGGCTAAATTTAATTCATTAAAAAAAACTGGAATACAAGTTTAAAAAAAAAAATAAAACGAAAGCAAAACCTAAAAATAATTTAGAAACCCTAGTAAGCAATCAATTTTTTCATTTGCTCGATTAAACTTTTACAATGTTCAATAAAAATGAAGATATCTTGAGGAGTAGAAAGAGGAATAACCATCCCATCAACAGCTCTCAATAATGGTGGGATATCTTTGACAACCGAATTGGTCAAATAAACGAGTTTGGAAAAGCGATCGGCCCAAACATCACTTGTTGAACAAGTCTCTCTATTGTGTCTTTTTGCGTACGTACCTCATCTTCCTTTCTTGTGAGTCTAATTTGGTATTCCTCAATGATCTCTTCTTGACATTGCCTTTCTACCATGATCTTACTTTCGCATTATGCTTTTACTTTCTCTAAGTGTTGTCTTAGACTTGCTTCTTGCATATGGGCGATTTCATGTTTCTCCCCAAAGTTTTTTAGCAACTCCTTAAGTCTGAGTCCCTCAATCATTGCATCGTCTCTCTCTCTTGATGTCTAAGCCTCAACTCTTCATTCACACCTCGCAAGCATATCTGAGTTCTCTCTCTGCCTTCTTCTTCCTCCCTTGCCCTCTTCTGCACTTTATCAAGGATAATAGATTTTTGGGCATTCTCATATTTCAGGTCTCTACAGGCTTGGTGAGCTTTTTTCCAATTCTTGTTGTAATTTTTCGATTTCTTATTCTTTTAGAACTAAGTCGGCCTCTAAATCTTCAGCACTGAAAAATGATTATGTTATTACTACTTCTGGGTCAAGGGCCTAAGCGTGAAAAGGCAATTTGATCTCTTGTTCGCTCTTTATCACCCAATTACGATACTCCTCTCATGCACTGCAGCTTCTAGGCCCTAACCCCCTTTTCCAGATGGCATCTTCCCAAGATCTACGTATTCTACTCAACAGGCCAACATTACAAATATATTGTCCACGAATGACGAAAGAGTTTGCTATATCCATGATTGGTGGTTTCGTTGTAGGATAGCCCAATTGTCTCAATGCCACGTAGGGGTTATAATTTATGCACCATTTGGTTCCCATGAGTGAGACATCAATAAAGTTCCCGCATTTACAAATCACTTCAATTATATTCTGACTTCGCGAGTACCACTGGATCGCTCTTTCGTTAAGATTTGCTAGAGTAGTGGCCCATTCCCTTTTACTACCGGTTCCTGACTGATGTCTAGCCTGAATAGTATGTTTGATGAACCACATGTAGAGTATCGAAGATCATTAACAAATCAGGCCTCTCTTTTTCTTATGACAGTAATTGATAGTGCAATACGTGTCAGCTAGAACTGCTGGTATTGGATTCTCCCTTCTATGTTTATGAGTCATAAAGATGTCTATTGCTGTAAAATCTACAAAGTCTTTAATGTTTGGGAATAAAACAATTCCATATATAATTAAGGCAAGTACATCCATGAAATTGTCCCACTTTCCATCTCTTGCTAAGTTTATTGCCTTCTCTTCAAGATATTTTATCGCTAATCCAATCAAATTATCTCAGTCGATTTTATTTTCCTCTATCTCTTTTATAGGAATATCAAGTGTCTTGGCAATTGTTTTCAGCGAGGGGTAGTGCTCCATGTACTGGTAAGGTTTACTCTCCTTTATTGGATGCCCCAATATTTGTTCAAACTCCTCCAACGTTGGGGCCAATTAAAAGTCCCTAAAGGTGAAACACCTGAAGGGAGGGTCATAGAATTGGGTCAACATTGTAAGGGCGTCCACTTGCACATTAACTTCAAGCAAATCCAGAATCTTCCCGAATTTCCCATTAAAGATCACTCGTTGAACTTTTGTTTCAATTTCCGAGCAACATTTTTAAGATTGCTTACATCCGGTTCTAGAATCCTTAGTGGCAAGGTCTTTCTTAAGAGATTATTTTTTGAGCCACCATTTGATCTCATATTCTCTATAGTTAAAGATATTCACAATAAGCCTTAAATTTTATGGTTCTAAAAATGATGTAGTAATGATTTTTTTTTCAAAAGCAGGCATGATAAATAAAATGATGTGAAAAATAAAATAAAATGAGGAGACTGAAAATAGAATGCATGAGTACTAGAAGGTGAAAGTGAGTATGGTATAACATGTTGCAAAAACGAAAATAAAAAAGATGAAACATGTATGATTATGTGATGCAAATATGAGATATAAATAGGGTATGTTTTTTTTCCTCTCAAATATGCATGTGACCTACATAGTTCTTTTCTTATTTAATTGTCCTACAGTCTTTAACGTGAACCTCCATTATGAGTGGCTCTATAGTTCTAAATTGGTTCATAGAGCACATAACTCAATTCTAAAATATTAAATCAATTAATAGGTAAACTATTAAAATGAAAATATTCTAGAAAATGTCAACTCTTGGTGAGACTTTCATAACAACCAAATAAGATGTACATCCAGAAGAGTATCATTACACAGCCTCTAACTTATCTTAGGTTATACTCAGCCCGGGTATAGAGCTAATAAGGTTAAATTTAAATCGTTAGATCATTGGAATTTCAAGTTATAAGTTATTGGTAGTCTATTTAGTTACGATTGAACCATTAAATTATCGAAATTATAATTTTTAAGTAATTGAATGTGTAATTATGATAGATTGAATCGTTGGATCAAAATAAATTGAATGTTTTATGTTTGATGCTCATCAGTTAAATCTTAACTAATTAGACTAAGTAAGACTTAAAATTTTTAATTTTGATGAACTAACGATTTAATCTAACATAAATTACACAAACAATGACTTATAAATTCTAATTTCAACGGTCTAACGACTTAATGTAACCTAATTACACAAACTGAGTTATAAATTTTAATTTAGATAATTTTACAGTTCTATCTTTACTAATTAGACTCATTATGATTTTAAAATCTTAATTTCGATAATCCAATAGTTCAATATATCCAAATTACACAAACAAGTATTTAGAAATTCGAATTTTGATGGTCTAGCAGTTCAATCTAACCTAACTAGAATAAATAGTTGGATTATTAAAATTATAATTTCTAAATCTCAATTAATTTAAGTAGTTAAGATTGAATTTTTGGATCATAGACATTAAAATTTCCAAGACATTGTCTTTGTAATTAGGTTAGATTGACCCGTTGGATCACCACAAATAAAATTGTAACTTATGTTTAGTTTATTTAATTAAGATTCAACGGCTGGAGCATAGCAATTAAAATTTCTAAGTTATAGTCAATATATATAATTAGTTAAAATTGAATTGTTGAATAATATAAGTCAAAATTTCTTAGTAAATTTAATTGAATTGATGAATGCCTTTGTTTCTCGTTCAATTCAGCTAACCTAATATAGAAACATGACCTATTTTAAAGCTCTCTAATAAAGTATAGCATTAATTGGGTTACTAACTAGCATATCAATTGCATTTTTTTTACGTCTCCTTTTCTTTGTCAACTAAAATTTGCTAGCCAAATGTATTAAAA
>JBBPBR010000005.1:47309324-47321626 GCA_037974775.1 Cicer pinnatifidum | reverse complement strand
ATATATATATATATATATATATATATATTTATTATTTTTCATAAAAACTTTAAAAGTAGCAGATAAAATAATAAGGTTTAATTTAAATCGTTAGATAATCGGAATTTCAATTTATAAGTTATTGGTAGTCTATTTAGTTACGATTGAACCATTAAATTATTGAAATTATAATTTTTAAGTAATTACAAGTGTAATTAGGATAGATTGTATCGTTGGATCAAAAGAAATTGAATGTTTTATGTTTGATGCTAATCGGTTAAATCTTAACTAATTAGACTAAGTAAGACTTAAAAATTTTAATTTTGATGAACTAACGGTTCAATCTAATATAATTACACAAATAATGACTTATAAAATATTGAAAATTAAAATTTTAATATATTTTTAATTAATTATACTTTTTTTTTTATTTCTTTAACAAATGTCTTTTAAACATTACTTAATATTTATCTAATTTTAACGGTTTATATTCGTATTATTATATATTATAACAGTAATTTTAATAAATTTGTGGTTATTTTTTTTAATAAATTTTAATAAAATTGTAACATACGAAGTGGAAACAGGAGTGAAGCGAATTATATAAAACGCTCTATATTTCTCTAGGTAGTACGTTCCACGCACGCTCTGTTTCATCCCAAATAAAACCTAAATACAACAATTTACACCCCCCACACCCCCACCCCAAAATCAAAATCTCCATTCATCTCTCTCAAACTACGCTCTCTCACAACTTCGCCTTCTTCCTAACTCACGCGTATGAGCTTCGCACGACATTCTCGACCTTCAGCGTCGTTCAGATTTCTCGCGACATCTCTGGCCTCAATCGGATTTTGCCTTAGCCTCGCACGCAGTTCTCACCCTCGTTCACGCCCTTGGTTCAAATCATTGTTCTCTCACGGTGCTCATTTTGCAAACAAATTGTTGTGAATCTCTCTCAGCTCCATATTTCTATTCTTGTTCTTCGTAGATCTCCGACACTTGCTCACTATTTATAACTAATCGGTGAGTTTTTTTTTTCTTCGGTTTCTTATATCTTTGATTAGGTTAGTTTCCATTGCTTTGATTTCCTATTTGATGGAAATATATTTGAGTTCTCTTTCTATTTGATTGATATATCGATTCTATTCATAGTAGAATCTCAAGAAATTTGAATGTAATCTACTGTGAGCTTTGATTTTGAATCTTCCATTTATCATTTGATTTCATATTTGAATTTGAATGTAAAATGTGTCCACTTAAAGGAGGAGAAAAATGATTTTCGTGAACTACAGTGAGTTAGGGTTTTGATTTTCTTCTGATTTAAGGTTTTTCTTCTGATTTAGTGTTTTTATGTGTTGTTTTTTGAACATTTTCAATTTGCAAATTGCTTATGTTGCAGATATCAGTGTGTTTCTGAAATTGAAGTCTATTGTCAAATTGAAGGAGCCAAAGAGTTCTCGAAATTAATTTTATTTATTTACTTGTATTATTTACCAACCAAAAATACTTCATTTATAAATCAATGGTATTCATTACTCTATTCTATGAATCAACATGCAAATCTTGGCTTTTCTTTCTTTTGCTCTTGCATTGCTCACTTAACTGTGTTTAAAACCCCTTATTCAAATTTCAAATCTTGTGTCACCATGGTTCTAAACTTAAATATTTGGGGTTACTTCATTCATATGTTTTAAGTGCTTGAATTTTTTTTACTAGTAGTTAATTTGAACACTTTTTCTCTTCTATTAGGCAATATGCTATTTACTTGTAAGGCCACTGTCAAACAATTTGTACAGACCTATCAACCGGGTGGTAGCAGAACTGCTGTGGCTTTAACTTGTTTGGCTTATTGATTAGTGGGATGGAGTTAAGGTGCTTAAACCACTTCTAATTTCTCTTTAATTATTATTATTTTCTTCTTTTTATTGATTGATTGATTGGTAACTATTATTGTTGTGTTCAAATTTATTTATTTAATTTAATTGTCTACTTAGGCATTTGTATTTATCTGTGTTATTCTATAAAACATGTTTCTAGGTCTCTATTATTCTTGAAATCTATTTTTTGGAAGGTGGTGTAGTTAGATTTGACCTGAGAAATTTAATTACATTGTGCTTGTATAGCTTACAAGGAGCAATATGTTACAAGGAGCCAAAAAGTCTATTGCTTTAGTTGCGGCGTCTCTCTCAGGTCCATATCTATTCAAACTTTTCCTGTATCTCCCACACTTGCTTAAGATTTGTAACTAACCGGTGAATTTTATTTTCTCTGATTTCCTTTTTCTTCGATTAGGTTAGTTTCCATTTCTTCAATTTCCTATTTATGTAAATATATTTTGAGTTCGTCTTCAATTTCTCTTTTTATTTGATTGATTTACCAATTATATTCAGATGATCATGTTTAGTTTGTTTTTATTCTCAAGTTTCCTATATGTGGAAAAGACTGTATTCCAAACAACCTTGACAGTTGATATTCTTCTTTTGGGGCTATGTGGTGTTCAAAGAGAACGATTGAGGATCCATAAAATATGTCGCAAGAACGGTCCAAATCTCAGTGAGTATTTTCTTCCAATACTTTGTTATGCTACAACCAACAATACTTTGTTTAACCGGTCACTTCGCTATTAATGTATTGTTAATTTCATTTGAAAGAATATCCAGAAGATAGATCTCTCGATATTGCTTGCTCTATATTGAACTTTTAATGACTAGTGTTTTGTTTTTACTTCTTTTTAGTGCTTCTTCCCTCAGAATTTGATTAATAGTGTTGGAACCCCACTCTTCTTAATGCTGCTTATGGTTCATGGCAGGTAACTTTATCATAAATCATTTAATAAGTAAGTACAATGATAATAATGATCATTAAATTATTTGTACTAAACAATCACATTTTCCAATTGTAATCAGATCCAATCTAGTTTAGCTCCTCCATCAGCATATCCCCATGGATATTAGCATGATTGCAGATTAAACCATGCTAATATCCATGGGGATATGCTGAAGGTCATGCAAGAAGAGATGAATTCCTTGCATGAGAATCACACATTTGATTTGGTTACTACGCGAAAAATGTCATTTTATAGCGCGCCTTTTACAGTGCTTACTAAATACAAGTGCTGTTGTAAATATATTTTAAAAATAATGGAGCGTATAACAGCGCTTTTTTGACAAGCGCTGTGAAAAAGCGCTGATGTAGGGTCATATAACGTTTGCGCATAATGTTTACAAGACTTTTACAGCGCTTTTACACAAGCGCTGTAAAATGAAGCGCCCTCACATAATGTTTTATAGCGCTTTTTTGACAAACGCTGTAAAAGACATGCACTTTCAAATAATTAAATGGCCTATTACAGCGCATTTGTTACAAGCGCTGTAAAAGACATACGCTTTCAAATAATTAAATGACCTATTAGAACGCTTTTGTTACAAGCGCTGTAAAAGTCTTGCGCTTTCGCATAATTAAAGGACCTATTAGAGCGCTTATTTTACAAGCACTGTAAAATCATTAACTTTAAATAAAAATCATTTACTTTAAATAAATAAAAACAAATTTACGAACCCTCATCACCTATACTCTGAAAACCCTCATCTCCTCTACGTACTGTGCGGCCATCTACTGCTCCTACTTTTAAAAAAATTTGATACGTTGTCTCAAGTATTGTATTTATTAGTTTGTTGTAAAAAATCTTTAATTTTTTAATAATGGAAAACTAATAAATTGTTACATAATAAATCTTTTCTTTTTGAACTTTGTTGATCTGTTCTGTTTTGAAATCTTTTATGTTTTGAAATTGTTACATAATAATGGACATTGATTTCCATTTTCCAATATTAGATTTGTGTACTATATATTGGTATAATGTTATCAGTAGTTTATTATTTTTGTAACTACATTTATATAGGTCATATAATATGGACCGAAAATGGATGTTTGCCAATCGATTGTCAAAAGAGTATGAAAATGGAGTGAAGGAGTTTGTTGAGTTTGCAGTGAAGAATGCAAAAGATCCAAATAGAGTCGTTTGTCTTTGTTTAAAATGTTGTTTGGGAAAACGCGTTAGAGAAGATGAATTAGAAGGACATTTAGTATGAAATCGAATTGATCAAAGCTATACATGTTGGATAAGACATGATGAGGAAAAAAAAGGAAACATTAATTTTGAGAATGGTGCGACATATGCGTCAACTGGCTTGAATACAGATACATATGAGCCGAACCGAGTTGAGGAGATTGAAAAAGCAATTGAAGAAGATCTTCAGGATTGTCCTAAAATGTTTGAGAGTTTGTTGAGTGATGCAGAGAAACCATTATATAATGGTTGTACTAAATTCACAAGACTATCGGCGATATTAAAGTTGTATAACTTAAAAGCGAGTAATGGATGGTCTGATAAAAGCTTCACATAATTATTAACACTCTTAAAAGATATGTTGTCAGATGATAATGAACTTCCCAGTCGAACCTACGAGACTAAACTGATTTTGTGCTCTATTGGCATGAGTTACGAAAGGATTCATGCGTGTCCTAACGATTACATTTTATTTCGAAACAAATATGAATTACTAAAGGCGTATCCGAAATGCAATGTCTCTCGATATAAGAAGAAAGAATCTACTCCAGCAAAAGTCGTGTGATATTTTCCTATAATATCAAGATTTAGGCGCATGTATCGCAGTGAAGAAGATTCAAAACACTTGACATGACATGTAAATGAAAGAATTAGAGATGAAAAATTTCGACACCCTGCAGATTTCCCACAATGGGCAAAAATTGATCACGAGTATCCTGAATTCGGGATAGAGTCAAGAAATCTAAGACTTGCACTTTCTACTGATGGAATGAACCCACATGGTCTTCAAAGCATCTCACACAACACGTGGAAGTTTATGATGGGTATAAGAAAGAATGTTTCAATTTGAGGGATATGTTGTTCGACACAATTAATGATTTTCTAGCATATGGTAAATTGGTTGCGGTTGAAACATTGTAAGAAAAATGTATTTCTTGGACATCGTAGATTTTTACCTTATAGTTATCAGTATCGTGGGTGGAGAAATGCATTCAATGGAAAATCAGAGGAAGGTAAAGCTTCTTTAGCACCGA
Source organism: Cicer pinnatifidum (assembly GCA_037974775.1). NCBI lineage: Eukaryota > Viridiplantae > Streptophyta > Magnoliopsida > Fabales > Fabaceae > Cicer > Cicer pinnatifidum. Next base: position 47,316,541 of record JBBPBR010000005.1, on the reverse strand, counting down.
CTAGATATCAAATACTTGAAAAAGTACAAGGTTTGACCAATAAATTTGGCAAACCTTTTGCGGGAGAGCTGGTCAAAACTGTGTGGAAGAAAAAGTCAATTTTCTTTGAATTGCCATATTGGAAGTCATTGTTTATAAGACATTTCCTCGATGTGGTGCATATTGAAAAAAATGTATTTGATAGTGTTATTGGTACGTTACTCAATGTTCCAGGAAAGTCTAAAGATGACATCAATGTAAGATTGTACTTGGTCGATATGGGAATAAGAAATGAATTGGGTCCCGTAAAGAAAGGAAATCGCACATTTCTACACGAAGTTAAAGTTCCAGAAGGATACTCTTCAAACATTAAAAATTTGGTTTGTATGAAAGACCTCAAGTTAAAAGGTTTGAAGACCCATTATTGTCATATTCTAATGGAACATTTGCTACCAATATGTATATGTTCCATTTTACCTAAAAAAATTCGACGAGTCTTAACTAAATTATGTTTGTTCTTCAGAGAAATTTGTAGTAAAGTGATCGATCCTCAGAAATTACCGACATTGTAGAGGGAAATTGTTGTTAGTTTGTGTGAGCTTGAAATGTATTTTCCACCCTCATTTTTTGATATAATGGTTCACCTTACTTTTCATTCAGTTAAGGAGACACAATTTTGTGGGCCAACTTATATGAGATCGATGTATCCAATAGAACGATATATGAAAATATTAAAAGGGTACGTAAAAAGTAGAAGTCAACTAGAAGGTTGTATTGTTGAACGGTATATTGTTGAAGAAACTGCTGAATTTTGTACTGAATATCTTTCCAATGTTGAATCCATAGGGCTTCCCATGTCTCGTCATTCGGGAAGAATATCAAGAAAAGGGATAATTGGAAGGAGACTAATGACTATATCGATGACATAATGGGAGTAGACATAATTGTATGTTATGCACAATTATGATGAGGTTCAACAGTATGTGACAATACACATGGATCAGTTATCTCGTTTGAACATGAATAGGAATCAAAATTAGATAACTCGAGAGCACAATCAAAGTTTTATAACATGGTTAAAAAATCACATAAAGTCAAAGTTTGATATAGACACCGGATCAATTTCATAGAGATTGAGTTGGCTAGCAAATGGTCCGAGCTTACATGTATTTTCTTACACTGGTTATGTTATTAACGGCTACACATTTTATACTAAAGAACAAGATGATCAAACCACTATGCAAAATAGCGGAGTCACTCTCGTAGCTGAAGCGATCCATGTCTCAAGTGTAAAAGACAAAAACTCAATATATGTAAATCTATCATATTTTGGGGTTATCGAGCGTTTATGGGAGTTAGACTACACAATATTTCGTGTTCCCATATTTGGTTACAAGTTGGTCGATAATAATAATGGCGTTCAGATTAATGAGTCATGGTTCTTGCTTGTCGATTTTAATAGGGTGGAATACAAAGACGAGCCTTTTATTTTAGCGTTGCAAGCTCAACAAGGTTTTTATGTCACTGATCCTGTTGATGATAAATGGTTTGTTGTTCTATCGACCAATAAAATAAGTGATGATAACAATAATGATGAAGATGTTGATAATGATCTTTTATTTGCAACATCACAACAACCACATGAAATTGATTCAACTGATGATGGTTTATATCTTAGAGACGATCATGATGAAGGAATTTGGATTAATCAATCATTTCGTATTAAATGGTCCGAGTTTACATGTATTTTCTTACACTGGTTATGTTATTAACGGCTACACATTTTATACTAAAGAACAAGATGATCAAACCACTATGCAAAATAGCGGAGTCACTCTCGTAGCTGAAGCAATCCATGTCTCAAGTGCAAAAGACAAAAACCCAATATATGTAAATCTATCATATTTTGGGGGTTATCGAGCGTTTATGAGAGTTAGACTACACAATGTTTCGCGTTCCCATATTTGGTTGCAAGTTGGTCGATAATAATAATGGCGTTTAGATTAATGAGTCAGGGTTCTTGCTTGTCGATTTTAATAGTGTGGGATACAAAGACGAGCCTTTTATTTTAGCGTTGCAAGCTCAACAAGGTTTTTATGTCACTGATCCTGTTGATGATAAATGGTTTGTTATCCTATCGACCAATAAAATAAGTGATGATAACAATAATGATGAAGATGTTGGTAATGATCTTTTATTTGCAACATTACAACAACCACATGAAATTGATTCAACTGATGATGGTTTATATCTTAGAGACGATCATGATGAAGGAATTTGGATTAATCCATCATTTCGTATTGTAAATCGACAAACAAATGTGAATCCTACCAGGAAAAAAAGAAGGGCATCTTAATGTACATATTTAATTGTTTTATATAAGCCATGTAATCTGAACTGAGTTAATGTAATTTAATTATTTTATATAAGCAACCATGTATTTGATTTTCTGATTAATTTATTTTCTCCTTATATTTAGCTTGATTTTAGTGTTTTATATTAAGTTCATGTAATTTAATAAAAACTGGTAATTTACATGAACTGAACTGACTATAAATTAGTAATTTACACGAACTGAACTGACTATAAATTAGTAATTTACACGAACTGAACTGAACTGAAAAAGAGTCTTATAAAAATAAAATAAGGAGGCCTTTTAGAGCGTTTATTTGAAAAAACGCTCTAAAAGGCTTTTAAAAAAAACAGTCATATAACATAAGAAAACAAGGAGGTCTTTTACATCACTTATTCTACAAGTGCTGTAAAAGAGACTTTTAAAAATAAAATAAGGAACCCTTTTAGAGCGCTTATTTGAAAAAGCGCTCTAAAAGACTTTTTAGAAAAACAGACATATAACATAAGAAAATAAGGAGGTCTTTTACAGCGCTTATTTTATAAACGCTGTAAAAGAGCCTTTTGAAAATAAAATAAGGATGCCTTTTAGAGCGTTTATTTGAAAAAGCGCTCTAGAAGGCTTTTAAAAAAAACAGTCATATAACATAAGAAAACAAAGAGGTCTTTTATAGCGCTTTTTCCGACAAACGTTGTAAAAGAGCCTTTTTAAAAATAAAACATGGAGGTCTTTTAGAGCGCTTTTCCAACAAGCGCTGTAAAAGGCTTCTAAAAAAGTGATGTAATAGGGTTTTATATATAACAGTAAATCGCTTCAGTTTCCTCTTCATTACGTAAACTTCACTATCATCTCCTCTTCATCATTCTTCTATTCCTTTGGGAACCCTATCATCTCTTTCATTACAAACCTTATTTCCACGATCATCTCTACTTGTTCAAACAATATTTCCATCCACGATCATCTCTCCCATTACACACCGTCTCTTTTTATTGAAATACGTAACCCTTATTACGTATTTCTTCGAACCATATTTCTGCGAACCGTATTTCTGCGAACCCTCATTTTTGCGCATTACGCATTTCTTCGAACCCTCACTATTCAGGTATTGATGTTATTAATTTTTTGTTATCACTAAAATGCATGTTGAGCTTGTTGAAGTTATACTGATACTGATACGTACTTAGACTACTGCATGTTGAGCTTGTTGAAGTTATATTGAACTGCATGTTGAACTTGTTGTAGATAAATGGATACCACCAAAGATTTAAATTGTTAAAATGAGGAAGTTGTCAACACTAAGACTTACGAAAATGAAGTCAAACGTGGTACAACCATAATGCAAAAGGTCATAAAAGCAAGGAGCAGTGGCATAAAATTTGAGGTATACTATACTCTATTTGCTGTTTATTTTTTTATCTTTTCTGAAAGCATGTACTTTATGAGTTTATTAGGTTGGATGGAATGAGAGTGGTCAGCCAATTGACCCCAACAACTCCATGTTTGTAAGTTACATTGGGGCTGTTGTTCGTCAGAATATCCCCATTACGATTGATGATTGGAGACATAAGGCGTTGAAGGGTGCGAAAGATATATTGTGGAATGATATACAAGTAACTTTTTTGATCCACTCATTTGTCATTTATAATTTTTTCCATTGTAATACTCTATTTTTTGTTTATAATATCTTTATTTCGCTTGCAGACTGCTTTTGTTCTTGATGAGGTGAGAATTAATTACGTCTTGAGAGTTGCCGAGAAAATACACCGGGGTTTTAGATCTCACATCTCAAATTTCTATCTAAAATATAGTGAAGGAAATATGATTGCTGAAGCTCCAAGAATATATAAAAATTATATATCAAATGAAGAATAGAGTGCATTTGTATCAAAACATTCGGACCCCGCGTTCGGTACAGTATTTTCATTATTTGATTTTCATATATAAATTATGTATATATTTGATTCTAACTTATTTATGTACAATTTTTATATTGCACAGTACTTTGACAATTCTAGTTCAACATACTCTGAGAAATATCTAGTTGAATTAAAGGAATACTGGTGTCAGTATGTGCTTGAAATGAAAATCATTTAATTTTCTGAGAAATAACATGTTGCATGGGATCTGAATATACGGTAGCTAGTTCTGTTCTGTGTAGGATAAGTTAGTTATATGTATATGAATAGGGCACAATATTTGAATATGTATATAAATATGTCCTGTTGTATAAATATCTAAATATGTATATGTAGTTAAGTTATATATGTATCTGAATATGTTCTGTTGTTGTGTAAATTAATATATAAAGTTAAGTTATATAGTTATGTTTTTGTGTACTGATTGTGTGAACTGATTCTGAATATGTTCTGTTGTTGTGTGAACTGATTGTGAACTGATTCTGGATGAAAATAGTTTTGGAAAAAAATTAAAAGACAACGCTTTCTAAAAAAATGCCATAAAAAACCAAAAAACGCTTTTCAAAAATTTAATTTACAACGTTTTTAAATAAAAAAATTACACCTTTTACAGCGTTTTTTTGAAAAAGCGCTGTAAATGGTGACCTTTTACAGTGCTTATTTGAGCAAGCGATGTAAAATGTGCATTATAATGCATATACTGAGTGCACATTTTACAACGCTTAAATGAAAAAGCGCTGTAAAATGTGCATTATAATGCATATACTCAGTGCACATTTTACAGCGCTTATCTGAAAAAGCACTCAAGAATAAATGGGTATACAAGATAAAGGTAGAAGATAATAGTTCTCAACCAAGATACAAAGCAAGATTGTATGAGATCTATAATATTGTTAGCAGCTAGTTTGAACCTAGAAGTTGAACAACTTGATGTGAAAACTGCATTCCTTCTTGGTGATTTGGAGAAAGAGATCTATATGGAGCAACCAGAGGGTTTCGAAGTCAAAGGTAAGAGCAACTTGTGTGTAAATTGAAGAAAAGCTTGTATGGGCTCAAGCAAGCACCTCGACAATGGTGCAAGAAATTTGATTCTTTCATGGAGAAACATAGGTATGGCAAAACTACTTCTGACCATTGTGTGTTTATCAAGAAATTCTCTGATGGTGATTATATTATTCTCTTGTTATATGTGGATGATATGTTGATTGTTGTCATGAGAAGGTGTTAGAAAAGTTTAACATGAGCAATTGCAAACCTGTTAGTACTCCATTTACTACTCATTTAAATTGAATTCTGATAAATGTCTTACAAGTGAGAAAAACAAAAAAGAGATGAAGAAGGTTCCTTATGCATCCACAATTGGTAGTTTGATGTATGCTATGGTATGTACAAGGCCAGATATTGCTCATGCAGTTGAAGTTGTTATTCGGTTTCTCTCTAATCCTGGTAAAGTACATTGGCAAGCAGTGAAATGGATTCTCAAATACCTTAGAGGCACTTCCAAAGTGTGTTTATGCTATGAAGGTGGTGAACCTGTGTTGGATGGCTACACAAATGCAAATATGGCAAGTGATCTTGATTCTAGAAAATCTACTTCTTGTTATATGATGACGTTTGCAGGGGGAGTTGTGTCTTAGAAATCAAGACTACAAAAGTGTGTTGCTTTATCTACTACTGAAGCTGAGTACATTGCAGCAACTAAAGCTTCCAAAGAACTCTTGTGGATGAAGAAATTCCTACATGAGTTAGGCCTCAAGCAAGACAAGTTTGTGTTATTCTGTGACAACCAAAGTGCGATCCATCTCAGAAAGAATCCAACTTTTTAAGAAAAGTCGAAGCATATTAAAGTGCGGTGTCAATTGAGAAGATTCATACTGATGAGAATGGTTCAAATATGACGACGAAGACCTTATATGTGTCGAAGATGATATGTTGCAGAAAGAAAGCTGACATGTTTGAGCAGGACCTTCCCACTTTAGTCTTGAGGGAGAGATTTGTTGGGTGGGCTCACTCTCCAAGTGGAAACCACCAATTTTATTAATATTATTATTATTATTATTGAAATAAAAAGAAAAGAAAAAAAATTAATGGGCTTGGCCCATGTGAAGAAAATAAAAGGGATTTAGAAATCCCTAAGAACAAGAATGAAAGAGAACGACCGCCATAGAAGAAAAATAAGGGTTTGGTTCTGGTGGTGGTAACATGTGTGTAGCAAACTTGCTCTATTTGATAAGGTTGTTATAGTGTTGTTATTGTTGATTGATATTTCCTATTGTTATTAGGAAGACTATGGTGTACCCGTTAATTATTATAGTGGAAGATTTTATTGGACTAGGTACCGTGATTTTTATTCTCTCAATTTGAGGGAAGTTTTCTACGTTAAAAAGTGTGTTTGTCTCCTATTTAATCTTCTGCCAATTATTTTTATTATGTGGAATTGTATTTTTTGTTTGACCATTTATTTGCAAAAGTGGGGAGGAAAATTGGGTTACTAACTAGTATATCAATTGCATTTTTTTTACGTCTCTTTTTCTTTGTCAACTAAAATTAGCTAGCCAAATGTATTCAGAAAAAAAAAACCTATGTTAGCAAAAAAAAAATCATAAGAGAAATACAATACTAGTAACAATTTAGCAATTTAGTGAATTTATTTTGTCATGTTATGAAAAATATCACTTAAATTTCACACGTATTGAATTATAAAGTTTTGAATTTGAATTTAAAGATATAAAATATATTAATTTATAAATATTAACATTTCACATTAAAAAAAAATAAACATTTAATTTTTTTTGACATAAATATTAACATTTAATAGTTGTGCCAAATGTTACAAAAATTTAACTAATGAAAATTCTGTTCCAGCCATCAGTACACAGAAAAATTAAATACATTGGTGACACAAATATTATTAATTGGAAAATACTAATTTTGTGACGATTTTTTTTTTTTTTAAAAATAGGTCATTT
>JBBPBR010000005.1:47293448-47306401 GCA_037974775.1 Cicer pinnatifidum | reverse complement strand
TTATTGAATGTTTTATTTCAAATTAAATTAGAATTAATATTTAGTAAAATCTATTTTGTCTATGTGGCGGCATATTCATTCTTTAATACTCTATTTTGTTAAAAAAAAAAAGAAAAGAAAAGAAAATGATAGAAATAGTATTAAAAAATTTCCATAGTCAAACACCTTTATTTGATGGGAGGAAAAACAATTTCAAGTTGATCAACATGAAAATTGGTTTTAGGCTCACCCAAACATAAAGAAGAGTTTTATTTATTTATTTTTTAGAAATGAACAAAAGTATTCTAATTCCGAATCTTGTTTCATAGTGGGTTTGTGGCATAGCAACGGAGTTGGGCGGAGACAATTTTAAACATTATCAATCCCACATATGTAAGTTCAATACTACCCCTGTCTCCGTCCCTACATTTAGATGATGACTTTTTAATATCCACCACAACAAGAAACCATGGATTTTGTGAGGGCCAAAAGCCCTCACAAATGGAAAAAAACAGCTACAAATGGGGTATTTATGGCGGCCTTAGCAACTATAAATAAGGTGGTCACAAATCTTTGTGGCGGCCAAAACGGCCACAAAGTATGAAATTTACGTTGTCCTTTGTGAGGGCAAACGCCGTCACAAACGTCTGCTTTTGTGAGGGCATGACCGTCACAAATGTCTCACTTTGTGAGGGTATAAGCCGCCACAAAAGACAAGCTGATTTTAAAAAGTTAAGTCTTTGTGAAGGCCAGGCCACCACAAATGCTTCCCTTTGTAAGGGTTTAGGCCGCCACAAAGGATGTTCCAGATTAAAAAATAAATATTTTGTGAGGGCTTAGGTCGCCACAAAATATTAACTATATTAAAAAATTAATTTTTTAAATTCAAAATTAATACTTTATTAGAATATTATATATAATAAATTAATATGAATATAAATTTAAAATACAATATTATAATTAAATTAAAATTTTAAATTAAATATAAAATATAATATAAATATAAATTAAATTTAATATATAATTAACTAATCTGAATATATATTAAAAATTTAAATTAAAAATATAATACTACAATTTAATTATCATTTAAATTAAATTTAAAATATAATATTTAAATTATAATTATAATTAAAGATTAATTTAAATTAAAATTAAATTAAAATAAAATTAAAATTAAAATAAGATTAAAATAAAAATTAAATTTAATATAATATTAATAAAGATTAAAATTTTATATAACTATTATATATAAAAATATAATATTAATAATAATTAAAGTAATTACTACCAAACCAAATAATACATTCCAAAATTAATAAATAATGTCTTACAAACTCAAAATTAAACACACAATAATTAACTAGGACAAGATAAATATGTGTTCATACAACCCAAAAATAAAATTATGAAATTATTTAAATTACATCAATTCTCATAATAATTCATCTGATCAGCTCCACTCCCACCATCATTATTTCTTGCAATGTTACCCAACGACAGAAGTCCATCAAAAGTATTATTAATTTGTGTTGGAGGAGACATCATGGTTTGAAATTGGATTTCATCTTCAATTACACCACCACTAGTCGAAGGAGGAGCCATAGCTGGTTGAGGTTGATTTAAATCTGGTCTGATCAAGTCAATTGTTGGCATAGTTGGTCGGTATGCAGTTTGATGATCTGGTTGAGGTTGAGGAAGTTTATGTGAAAATGACGAAACATACTGATAATTATGAAAATATTGTTGTTGCTGAAACATTGGCTGCTGTTATTGCTGGAAGGCAGAGTTCGGAGGATCCTATTGTTGCTGTTGGAAATTGGGAGGCGGTTGTTGCTGCTGGGAGTATTGAGAGTAATTTTGTTGCTGCTGGAATAGTGGTTGTTGATGCAAGAATTGAGGCCGAGGCGGGAACTGCTGATGAAACACAGGAGGAAATGAAAATTGTTGCTGTTGAAATTGTTGTTGCTGTTGAAACTGTTGCTGCTGCTCCTGAAACTTTTGTTTCCATTCCTTATTAAATTTATCAATTGCTGCTTGTATCAGTTGTTGTATCTTTTCTTCTTTCTCACTTGCCCATTGCTCATTTACCTGGTCAAGAGTATCTATCGACGGACAATGAGATCGATCCGTACTAACATAAGAAGAAGACGTCTTAGTCTGAATATAGCCGGTTAGACCTTTCACAAAGGTCGATGATAAACTACCGGCACCCAGCACACGCCCTTTGTACTTGCCACCACTGATGTTCATAAAACCGTCTACACTTATTTCATCTTCACTTTTAAAACATCTACATCGACATAAACAACATGGACATCTCATTACCCCTTCATATTCGACAATTTCCTGCACTCTCGCAAAATTGAGAAAGTCTTCAACCTTGTTGGTAAAACGGTTTTTAAGACCCTTCCTTCCAGGAAAATTCCTATCGTACATCCAACTACGGTCTATATCCATATATATGTGTGTGTGTGTGTGTGTGTGTATATATATATATATATATATATATATATATATATATATATATATATATATATATATATATATATATATGTTTATTCTGAAAATTAAATAAATATATAAGGCTTAATTGTTATATAGGGCTTAAATGTGACACCCTAAACCCCAAAGATTTTTTTTTTTTTTATTAAGGCAAAGAATATCACATAATCATAAACGTGTCACGTAAATTCAAAACTTCCATTTAACGTAATGAAATCGAAATCATAATGTCAAACAACAAAATCCTTTTTGAAGTATACATACTTATGTTTTAAACTCAGTGTAAATAGAGCCCCCACCCGATGTCACTATCAGAGCGGAAATTCCCAAAATAAAAATACTCCAAAGAACATCAATACAATGCATATAAATAGAGTCTTCAAGACATGACGGCTTCCGCCTCTCTGATGGTATTAATCATCACCTGCAACTTACAGCTCGTCTGCGTCCGTCGCAAACGCCAAACACAAACAACGAGGGGTGAGTATCGAAATTATGTAACAGTATAAAATGCACGAGGAGAACACGCAAACAATCAAATTATCACAATCTCCAAAAACAGTAAAGTGTATAATATCAACGACTTATCAAATCCATTCATAATAAGACAATCAAAATAATGAAATGCTATGCATGTCCTATACTCTATACTTCATCATCTGGTACCATTCTACTCTGAAGTACTTGGTTAGGAGGCCTGATACTATGCCACTACAAGAGTGGACGGACAATTCATGAATGGCCAAGTCCTCATAGATCCCCTCAACTCAACCCGAGACACATATACGCGACAGTCGGGGTACTCTTGTGTTGCACGGTAGTTCCCGGCCTTAGGGAATAACCCACTAATCCACTTAGGAATTCCCCACTAGGTGTACCCCCAAGGTCTATCAGTCTTGCTTTACAGTTCGACTGTAGCCCTCCACGATCAGGCTCATTCAGTTGTACTTCCCCAAATCACTAGGTTTGTCAGACCCTCCCTATATGATGACAAAATAATCCTAACTCCAAAATCTACAACACCGGTCTCAGACTTACTCGATCATCACAACTCATTAAGTTTCAATATGACTTCATAATATTTCATCACTATATCTTTATCAGTCAATCACAATAAAATCACAATATTTGATTTACACTACTCACAATACACAATCCAATAACATCAATCACATAATAAGGGATTCAATAGGTGGCGCATTTTAGTAATATCACAAATTCAATCAAGTGACAAAAACATTCAAGTACATATCATTCACACATTAACAATTAACATAAGATTTCATAAAATCAAACAGCATGCAACCTTGATATAAATTCACAACAATTCTATTGGTTGCTAAATTATATTTTAGTCCTCACTATTACCATTCACATTTTATTAATTAATTATTATTACTCAATAGGGCTCAACTGTACGTAGTAAGCCCCGAATTAACATATGGGAATTTCAATATTCCCGTTCATCTCACGTTATTTTATACTCATAAAATCGAACCTCATCTCACCCCTTACCTCGACTGAAGATTCCGTCCAATGAATCTGATATGCTAACGAGTCGTTTCTTTATCGGCCGTTGTCTCTAATAGTCCGCGAAAGAAAATAATTTAACACAACAACCAATACAAATTAGTTACTTGATCCAATAAATAATTAAATTATTTATTAAAATTAATTAAATAAATTATTTGCTATTTATAATATAACTAAAACTATATTTAATATCATCGAACATACATATTAGTATACCAATATAAAACAAACGTCTAATTTTAATTAAAATAAAATAGAATCACATATTTAAAAAAAACAGAATATGGCATATATCTATAATTTGGGTGTTAAAATAGATAGTCAATAAGTCCTATATAATGCAACTAGTAGTGTTTACATTTATTTAAATTGGTGAGTATTGTAACAATTTTTAATTATAACTAAAATAAAAATAACACATATCTAGTATTACTATAATCCGTATACAGGAATATAAAAGTATAATATTAGCATATTTAAGTTTATAATGTGATAATATATATATATATATATATATCAAAGTTGGACATCATCCAAACAATACAATAATATTATTATTTACATTTATTGTTACAAACATTTATTTTAAGGTTTTGCAAAACTAATAAACAACTTTGATTAATTAGTATACCAAAAAAAACATAAACCGAAATATTAAGCAGATTTATCATTACAAAAAATAAAAGTAAAAATAACACATGCCCTGTATTGATGCAATTTGATGAAATTGGGAGAGTATATTAAATTGATGGAAAAAGGAACATAGGCTCTCTTCTATTTATTCAAATCAAATTGTATTAATTGATTAAAATGATAAAGTACTTATTGGGTTAATAGGTATTTCACCAATATAAGCAAAGAAATGAAAACTGAGTTTATAAGTAAAAGAATAAAGCATAATAGAAAAATAAAATGCAACGAAACAGTATGAAGGCAACAATTTCAAAACAACTCTTATAGTTTCTATCAATTCTATAAGACCAGGACTTAGTTCAAAATCGTGCAGTGGAAAATTACCAAAAACATTAAAATGTGTTCATCCTAACACACCAATTAACTGTACGAATCCCCCCTCTTTTTATTCGGACTAAAGGATAATAATTTGATGGTAATAGGAGAAGTGTATCTGATTGTAGAGTATAGCTATATTGTTCTAGTATTAGGAAACATGGCCTGGTGGCAACAGAGCAAGCGGCTATTGATAAAGAGATAACTAATCCTTTTCTTTATTAGATTATCTATATATATATATATATATATATATATATATATATATATATATATATATATATATATATATATATATATATATATATATATATATATATATATATATATATATATATATATATATATATATATATATAAGTCTAGAAGCCTAACCACATTCATTACTATTTTTGATTCATTCTAAATAGGAAAGGCTAGTACCATACCTGATTGTGGTTTGGAATTGGAATTGAAATGGAAATTGGAAGCTGGCTCCGAATGCGGTAATCTCACTATTCTTTTTCTTCCGGTGCTTTTTGGTAGGTTATGATTTATATAAGTATATATATATATAGCTTGGTAAATTTTAGGTTTATTGTTAGGCCTAATTGTGAAACACGGGCCTCTCAGGCTGATCGGCCAATACTCCAATTTCACTATTATTATTATTATTATTATTATTATTATTATTATTATTATTATTATTATTATTATTATTATTATTATTATTATTATTATTATTATTATTATTATTATCTCACACTATTAGTGCTAAAGTAATAAATTAATGTAGCAACACAATTTTACTCCTTGTTTTTATTTTATTTTATTTGATTTATTTTTTTGTAAGTTAAATATGGTTAATATGAATAATTTAAATCAATTATTAAGACAAACACATCGACACACCTCAAGAATTTAGAACACATATTAACACTCATAAAAAAAGATAGTATTGTATCATTATATTATTTAAAATAAGGTAAATAAGAAATTGGGGTGTTACATTTCTCCCCCTGTTGAAGAAAATTTCGTCCTCGAAATTTACCTGACGGAAATAGTTCGGGGTAAGAATCGCGCATCTGGCTTTCGACCTCCCACGTAGCATTTTCACCAGTAGGACCTCCCCAGACAACCTTAACCAATGAAATCGCCTTACCCCTTAATTCTTTTGTCTTTTGGTCCTCAATCCGTAGCGGTAAGGTCTCAAAAGTTAGATTCTCTTTTATTTGGACCTTGTCTGACTCAATCACGTGTGAGGGATCGAAAATGTACTTGCGAAGTTGAGACACATGAAAGACACTATGGAGATTAGAAAGAGACGGAGGCAACGCGATCTGATATGCTACGTTACCGACACGTTTAAGAATTTGGTAAGGTCCTATAAACCGAGGTGTAAGCTTTCGCATTTTTAATGCCCGACCAACCCCAGTTGTTGGAGTAACTCTCAGAAATACATGATCACCTTCTTGAAATTCGAGGTTTTTCTTTCTTTTATCATGGTAACTCTTTTGCCTACTTTGAGATGTTCTCATTTTGTCTTGAATCATTTTTACTTTATCAGTAGTTTGTTGAACAATCTCAGGTCCTAACACAAGGTTATCACCCGTCTCAAACCAACACAGAGGGGTCCTACATCTTCTCCCATACAACGCCTCAAAAGGGGCCATTCCAATGCTAGAGTGGAAACTATTGTTATAGGTAAACTCTATAAGTGGCAAAAAGCTATCCCAACTTCCATTTTGTTCCAACACACAAGCTCTCAACAAGTCTTCTAGGGATTGATTGGTTCGCTCAGTTTGACCATCTGTCTGTGGGTGATAGGCTGAACTCATCCTAAGGTTCGTACCTAAAGCGTTTTGTAAACCTTGCCAAAACTTAGAGGTAAACCTAGGGTCTCTGTCTGAGACTATACTTGATGGGATTCCATGCAACTTCACAATTTCCTTTATGTATATTTCAGCTAACCTTTCCATAGAATAAGTTATGTTTATCTGAATAAAGTGAGCAGATTTAGTTAATCTATCCACAATAACCCAAATACTATCGTACTTTTTTGGAGTTCGAGGTAAGCCTACAACAAAGTCCATAGAGATGCTATCCCACTTCCATTCGGGAATACTCAAAGGTTGCATCAAACCTGAAGGTTTTTGATGTTCTACCTTAGATTTTTGGCAAGTCAAACAAGCATACACAAATTCAGCAACATCTCTTTTCATTTTAGGCCACCAAAATATCTTCTTGAGGTCCTTATACATCTTTGTGGCTCCAGGGTGAATACTTAGACAACTCCTATGTCCTTCCTCTAAGATCATCTTTCTTAAGTCCTCTACATCGGGAACACAAATCCTCTCCTTAAATCTCAAAATTCCATCCACACCTATTTTAAAGTCAGGTTCTCTCCCTTGGTCAATTGACTGTAACTTATCTAAAAGATATAAATCCAACTTCTGACTCTTTTCAATCTCTTCCAATAGTCCACTAGTTACCTTCAACATTCCCAATTTAATACTTTTTGGTGTCACTTCACAAACTAGACTAAGGTCTCTAAATTGTTCCAACAACTCACCATGTTTAACCATTAAGGCGGACACACTCAAGGTCTTCCTACTCAAGGCATCAGCCACTACATTGGCCTTTCCAGGGTGATATTTAAGCTCAAAATCAAAATCTTTAAGGAATTCCATCCACCTACGTTGTCTCATGTTCAACTCCTTCTGATCAAAAAGATACTTAAGGCTCTTATGGTCACTAAAAACCTCAAATCTAGATCCATATAAATAATGTCTCCACATTTTAAGTACAAAGACAACTGCTGCTAGTTCTAGGTCATGGGTAGGGTAGTTTCTCTCATGAATCTTCAGTTGTCTAGAAGCATATGCTACTACCTTTCCATCTTGCATAAGTACTCCACCTAACCCGGAACTACACGCATCACAATATACTACAAAAGGTTCACTCAGGTTAGGTAATACTAAGATTGGTGCAGAGGTCAATCGTTTCTTAAGCTCTTGGAAACTATTCTCACAATGAGTATCCCACACGAACAATTCCCCTTTACGGGTCAACTTAGTCAAAGGTAAGGCCAACCTGGAGAATCCTTCTATGAACCTACGATAATAACCTGCCAATCCTAGGAAACTCCTAATCTCAGTCACTGATTTAGGTGCTTTCCATTCTAAGACACTCTCCACTTTGGTAGGATCAACAACTATTCCCCCTTTTGAAATTATATGTCCAAGGAAACTTACTTCCTCTAACCAAAATTCACACTTAGACAACTTGGCAAATAATTGTTTCTCCTTAAGGGTTTTCAAGACTATCCTTAGATGTTCACCATGTTCTTCCTTAGTCTTAGAGTACACTAAGATATCATCTATAAACACAACCACAAAAGAGTCTAGGTAAGGATGAAAGACCCGATTCATGTAATCCATAAACACTGCTGGTGCATTAGTCACACCAAAAGGCATAACCAAATACTCGTAATGGCCATAACGGGTCCTAAAGGCGGTCTTAGGGGTATCAGAAGGTTTCACTCGGATCTGATGGTAACCTGACCTTAGATCGATCTTACTAAACACACATGATCCTCTCAATTGATCCATCAGGTCATCTATCCTAGGTAGCGGATACTTATTCTTGATTGTCACTTTATTAAGTCGACGATAATCTACGCATAACCTCATAGAGCCATCCTTCTTCTTAACCAACAACACAGGTGCACCCCATGGTGAAACACTAGGCCTTATAAATTGTTTATCTAAAAGCTCTTCCAATTGTTTCTTAAGCTCAGACAATTCTAAGGGAGAAAAACTGGAAAGAAATAAAACGGGGGGACTACTTTCGTGATTCAGCTAAAATAGGGGAACTAAAACTGCAATTAAGCCAATATATAAATTATGTGCATGTATATATATATATATATATATATATATATATATATATATATATATATATATATATATATATATATATCGATGTTTTATATATATATTGCTTTATTTTTCAAAAGCATTATATATAAATTTTGACATACTTTATATGTCAATTAAGGGAGCATGTATTTGCCAACAATATAATAAATTATTATCAATACTATAATTATATAAACCGAAATAAAATTGTAAATGATATTTTTTTAATAATCAAGACTAACAAAAACTATCAAGACTAACAAAAAATAAACTATATTATGAATCAAGACTAACAAAAAGTAATAATATCCTCAATTTTAATAATATTTTTTTAAAAAATAATTATATTAAAATCAATAAAGTTTACTTTATATGTCAATTAGGGGAGCATTAATTTGAAAACAATATAATAAATTATTATCAAGAGTATAATTATATAAAGCAAAATAAAATTTTAAATGATGGTTTTTTAATAATCAAGACTAACAAAAAATATCAAGACTAACAAAAAATAAACTATATTATGTATCAAGACTTATAACAAAAAATAATAATATCATCAATTTTAATAATATTTTTTAAAAGATAGTTATATTAAAATCAATAAGTTTTCATGTGTTTCAAACTTTTATTTATCATATATTATGTAAACAACATAATTTCTATTTTTTTATAAATAAATCTATAATAACACATATTTTACTAATCTATATTTTAAAAATAATATAAATATATTTATAATATCACACACATATATATATATATATATATATATATATATATATATATATATATATATATATTTACTAATCTAAATTTAAAATATATAAAATACTAACTTGATGTCGAGTAGTGTCTGACTTGAAGCTTTCACGTACAGAGCTTAGAACTCTTCGAAGTAATTAACAACCACTTTCAAAATAAAAATTCAATAATATTAATTACATAAATAACTTCAGATCAAAAATAAAAATAAAAAACTAAATATATAATATAATATAAACTTACCAAAATTGAAGCAAGCTTGGAGGAATATTTTTTGTAGAGAGAAGGTGGAGAGAATATTTAGAAGGAAGGTTTAGAGAGAAGTTAGAGTTGAAAAATGACAAGAGGAGTGGAGTAATATATATAGAATTTGGTTGATTCTTTGTGGCGGCCAAAGCAGCCACACTGAGCAACGGATATGTGGCGTTTGTGTCGGCCAAAACGGTCAAAAATGCAGGGATTTGTGGCGGCCTGGGTGGCCACAATTGGCAATGGTCCTTTGGGTGTTTGTGGCGGCCTTTGCAACCACAAAATTTAACGGGTATAAAACTTTGTGGCGGCCTAGGCGGCCAAAAAAGGCAACGTCACTTTATTCATTTGTGGCGGCCTTTGCAACCACAAAATGTAACGGCTTAGGCTTTTGTAGCGGCCTTTGCAGCCACAAAGGGTAACGTCACTTCAGGATTTTGTGGCGGCCTTTACCCTCACAAAATTTAGATTTTGTGGCTTAAAAAGCCCTCACAAAAATCTTAAAAATTTAGGTGGATTTTGTGGCTGCCTAAGCCCTCACAAAATCACAACGTTGTGATTTTGTGAGGGTTTAGGCAGCCACAAAATCCACCTAAATTTTTAAGCATTTGTGAGGGCTTTTTCAGCCACAAATAAAGACCAATTTCAATTTTTGTATTTGTGAGGGTTTTTTCGGTCACTTATTTGTGATGGTATTTTTCGGCCACAAAATATTTGTAAAGTTGGCCACAAATTAGGGTTTTTCTTGTAGTGCACATCCAACGAAGACGGACTTCTTCGTTTCATCCCCGCCCCCACTCCAAAAACTGGTATCTTTTATTTAAAAAGAATGTGACTTTTGTTTTTGAAATTATTTAATCATAGTATCAAATTATAATCTAAAATCAGGCTAAATAGTAGCATTCAACCCAAGTACTAAAATATCAATAATCAAAATAATAAAGTTATAATTTCTCAAAAATAGTTTAAATTTTGTACAAATCACAATATTTACATAATCTTCGAGCTCTTTAGAAGTGAAAATATCAATTCAAACAAAAGATCAAAATTAAAAAATGAACTAATCCTTCAAAATAACAAAATGTTTCAAATCAACAAAACAAATAAGTTCCAAATAAGTATTTTCTAACAATCATCTTCATCTTCAAGGTGGGAGTTGAAAACTAAAGTAAAATCATTGAATAATTTAAAAATAAAAGTTAAATTTTAACATTTAACATGAATATGAACAATTCAAATCAAAGACTGTAGAGAGTAGAATATTCAAAATAAAAGTTAAATTTTAACATTTAACATTTAATCTGAACTATATTAAAAATAAAAGTTAAATTTTAACATTTAACATGAACAATTCAAATCAAAAACTGTAGAGAGTAGAATACTTTCAACGTCATACGCATTTTTATTGAGTAAAATAATATTTTCATTGTCAACTTTAGAATTCAAATCACCTATTAATATCAGTATAGTACAATATAAACAATGATAATTTAAGATTTACAAAACTATTAGCTATTTCAAAGATATTCAAATTTAAATGAATAATTTAAAAGAAATAATAGTCTTCTCAACACTCTATAACCAACTTGTAGCACACATCAATGTATATAAAGTAGTCCAATGAAGCCGGCTTCGATGAGGACTTTCGATATGTTCGTTGGTACTGAATGCACATTCAGAAGCTATTGTTGAAATATAAATTGTCAATACATCCTTTGCAATAGCATGAAGTTTTGGATACTTTCAACTTTCTCCTCTAAATAAACATCTAACTCCGTTTCGACAAATGAAGTTCTAACTCTTTTTTTCTTTCTTCTAACTTGAAAATCATAGCCTTCTAAACTATCATCCTCAACATTACTAATATAGGCATCCAACATTTGAGAATCACAACTAGAACAATTATTCATTTTCAATTAATATTCATAAAGTAAATCATAACACAACTATTGGATCGACATAATATGGTAATTAGCATCATTCCCATACAACTTAACATAATAATATTCAAGCAACTCTATTTTGTATCTAGAATCCAAATCAACAACAATATTTGGCCTACTTTTAGTTAGGTATAGTAATGAACCTATCATTCGTTTGTATTCCTTTTCATAAATGGATTTTTCTTGTTCATATTTGTCCAAACTTGATGATGGATGCATGGGATTCCATTTTCATATATTTTAATTTGCAAGGCAAGAAAATCTCTCAATTTTCCCATCAAACTCATTTTAAATTCACTTTGCATGAGGTTTGAAAATTTATCGCACATTTTTTCATTTGTTGATCCAAAGATGATGTCGTCAACATATACTTGAACAATTAGCAAATCATTTTTATTAATTTTTTCTAAAAATTGTAGTATCAATTTTGCCTCTAGAAAAACATTTTTTGATTAAGAAGGAACTTAGTCTTTCATAACAGGTTCTAGGGTCTTGTCTTAGTCCATACAAAGCTTTAATAAATTTAAAGACATGGTTTGGTTTCTTTTAATCTTCGAAACTAGGAGTCTGATGAACATATTGTGACACCCTAAACCTAAATTAAAAAAAAAAAGTAAAATGCACTAGTTTTAAAAGAGATTCGTAGCAGTCCCAAAGTAATGTATAAAAAAAACAAACTTTTAAAATATAAGACTCAATACGTCACACTCACACTTATACAAGACCGTTGAATAAAATTTCTTAATTAAAAATCCTTTAACATCAAATATAGCTGAGATTTATTAAACAAATATTTCTAACATAAAAACATGTTCAAAATTTAAAGATAATTAATTTTCATCTCCGAAAAAGGAGATTAGTTCTTAATTGTTGGTTAGAAATAAAACAAACGATAGAGATGAATGCCTTTGTTTCTCGTTCAATTCAACTAACCTCATATAGAAAAATGAGCTTTTATAAAGCTCTAATAAAGTACATAGCATTAATTGGGTAAGTTACTAGCATACCAACTTCAATTTTTTTTACGTCTCTTTAGCTTTGTCAACTAAAACTAGCTAGACAAATATATTCA
>JBBPBR010000005.1:47240227-47261589 GCA_037974775.1 Cicer pinnatifidum | reverse complement strand
TAGTATGATTTAGTAATTAATATAAAGTACTGATTTTATACTGATTTATTTTATAATTTTGAATATTCTCTAATGACGATAGTATTTTAATGTGAGTATTTAAATAAATAAAAAATATATCATTAGGGTGATTATTTTGAATATGAGAGTTTTAATTATTAACATATTTTAGAAGATTAATTACTTTATTTTATAAAATATTAGTTTTGAAATATTAATAATGTTTTATTAATGAAATTGTATTTTTTTTTAAAATAAAATAAAATAGTAATAGTAAAACATAAAAGGAGTCTAATGGGCTTGACCGATGTGTGTAAATGATTTAAATTGTTAATAAAATAAAATAAAAGAACAAAGGAACCTTACGGCTAGCACCACTAACTGTCCCAAAAAAGTTTCTCTGTTTTCGTCCAAATTTTAGTATGTTGTTTTACTCATTTATCTGTTCAATTAAACATAATTTTTCAGATTTTTAACAACCCGAATTTATCCCTAAAATACCCGATTTTTTCGTTTTCATAAATCCTTATTTTGCACCGTTCTCCTTCATCGTAAGTCCGATTTTAGTGAAATCAACGCCAAAACGACCGTGTGAAAAGTGGCTATATTATCCACTGATTGGTTGTCTAATTTAGGGTAATTTTCCTTGACCGAATTTCGAAATCAGTTTTTAGACTATTTTCTCATAATTTATTTTTAACGTTTACCCATAAACTGTCGAGTTAGATCGTTTGAAGAGGACAAAGAGTCAATGAACAAAGGTTGTTTGCTCGTGGAATCATATTCCTGTGGAAAAGCGTCAAAATAAGGTAAGGGGTGAGAGAGCGTTTGAATTCATGAGTATAATATATTGTGAGATGAACGGGAAAAATCGTATTTCCCAACGATTCATTCGGGGCTTGCTACGTACGACAGTAGCCCTTTGAGAGATAAATTGATTAATTTGAAATATGAGAATTGTGAGATTAAAATGTGAAATAGAAATTTTTATAAGGTGTTGATTGATTTAATTTTCGATACTTGTGTGGTAGTTGATATTTGTTATTATTGTGATGTTGGATGTTGAATGAAATTATGTGTACATGTTTGATTAGATGAAATTATGTGATGTGATAATAAAATATGGATGCATGGTTTGATATATGCTTACGTGATGATAATGATGATTTTTGATTGATGATAGTGATGTTATAAAATTGTGATGAGTTTATACGATGATCATGATTATTTATGATTAATGATATTATAAAATTGTGATGAAAATATTGAAGTATCCCATACTTGATGAGATAGTGATGATTCTTAAATATGATGCTCTTAATGGAGTAGTCTAAGCTAACGGGGGGAGAAAACAAATATTGTGAATTTGTGAAGTGGAGATTATTTTGTCATCATATAGGTAGGGCCTGACAAGCCTAGTGATTCTGGAGAAGTACAACTGAATGAGCCTGATCGTGGCGGTCTGCTGTCGAGCTTTAAGGCAAGATTGTTAGACCTTGGAGGTATTCCCTTGGGGAATTCCTAGGTGACTTGGAGGTAGCATTCCAAATGTCGGGAGCTACCATGCAACACACGTTTACCTCGACTGTCACGTATATGTGTCTCGGGTTGAGTTGAGGGGATCTATGAGGACAGGGCCAATTTGAATTTTCCGTCCACCAGAATGGTGACATAGTATCATGGCCTCCTAACCAAGTACTTCAGAGTTAGAATGGTACTACATTGTGAAGTAGAGTCTAAGCTCATGCATTGCATTGCATTTCCTTATGATTGTTTTGTTTTGATTGATGTGTTTCAAAGGTAATAATAATTAGATGATTTAATGCATATTATAATAAGAAGATTATTTTACTTGAGTGACTTTGATGCTATAATATGATACTATTTAATTAAATATTTTGATATATCGTAAAGTGATTATGATACGGTTCTATTATGATTGTTTGCGTGTTTCTTCTTACTCATATTATACTATTAACATGATTTCAAAACTCACCTCCTTCGTTGTTTGTGTTTGACTGGTTGAGCCCTGCGTTTGCGAAATCGCAGTTATTACAGGTTAATGAGTCTTGAAGTTCAAGTTTGGGAGGAACCACGCTCTGATAGGTGATACCGGGAATAAGGGTTTTTATTTTTATTTTTGGGAACGTGATATCCTAAATTAAATATAAAGTTTTTATTTTCTTGAAAATATATTTTTATTTACCCGCTGCAATTGTCATAAGAATATGATATAAATTATTATATATATTTTTTTGGGATTTAGGGTGTCACATCTAACAACCTAACAACCCTACGATTGAAGAATTAGCTAAACTACTATCGGGTTGAATACAAAAGATTGGAGCTTTAAGTGGTTGCTTCTAACAAAGTTGATAATAATAATAATAATAATAATAATAATAATAATAATAATAATAATAATAATAATAATAATAATAATAATAATAATAATAATAATAATAATAATAAATCTCACACTCTAAGAAAAGAACACTAAGAAAATATTTCTAACTTGAACAAGTGTTTCTCTCTTTGAACTCTAAGATAAATAATCTCCACTTCAAAAAATTATCAATATTTATCTCCATTAAGAGCATTATCTTTAACACAAGTTGGATTAATCATTATTTCAAAAACTATCTCACCCCTTACCTTATTTCGACCCTTTCTCAAACACATCAATCAATGGGATTTTCAATAGCAACTGTAGATCGATAACGTACACTAACAAATCTGAATCAATGGTGAGTTCATAAAACCACCAAGATGTGACTCATAAATTATGCAATCAAATACAGATTCAGACAAACGTGGTGATTAGAATCGGTCAAAAATAGCTCGCCCAACGAATGAAATACAACTGTTTATGATGAAACAGAGCCACAATTGATACAATTGATGCCAAAAATGGATTAAGTGACCGATATTGTGTGAGATAGAGGTTAGTATCAATTCAAATGGCAAAGAATTGGTGGGAGTGAATTTGAAAGAAATAAGGTTTACTGGTTGCGTGCTACTTGGTTATGGCATCTTGTTTTTTGTTTTTTTGTTTGTTTTTAATTGCAGATGGAGGGGTGCAAATAGCAGATGTACAAGTACAAGAGGAAAATCGTAAGGCCCAACACAGGGGAGTACAGACTGAGACAAAAATGATGGTGAAATGAGTAACTCACATGGGTAGGAAAGAAAAACCCAAAATTATATTGCTTTAACTAGAATGAAGTTGATTTGCCTAGTGATATTCTTATAAACCAAAATTGAGATTGTTATAAATTTTCAGTTTGGTTAAGGCATCATTTACTTTGATTTAAATCATGTCTTAACTAACTCTTGTAATCAATTATGTGATCATTGATTGTTGTATGAGTGTACTTGATCACCTATCTTGAATAATTCACTTAAGAACACAAGTTAAATAACAACACAATTAGAACCATGATTAGAGATTAATTAATTCGTTTGTTTATCTTCAAAACAGTTGATTTGAGATTTTACCTCAACAATATTTGTTTATTTAATTAAAATTTAAATGTTGGATCATAGCAATTAAAATTTCTAAGTCATAGTCAATCTAATTAGTTAAGATTGAATAATTGAATAATCTAAGTTAGAATTTTTGAATAGTTTTTATTGCAAGTAGGTTAGATCTAAATGTTGGATAATCAAAATGATAATTTCTAATTAGTTAAGATTAAATCGTCGTTATATGAAAATTGGAATTTCTAAGTTATTGTTTGTTTAATTAAGTTAGATTCTAATTTCAATGATCCAACGGTCCAATATAAACTAATTGAACTGACTAACTATGACTTAAAATTTGGAATTTCGACGATCCATTAATTTAATATTTATAGTTGATTTTCAACAAAGAAGTTCAATTAATATAACACATCTAATAAATTTGCAAACAAGATGTAGAAATAAACAACTTAGTTTGGTGGTAATGTATTTGAAATAAAATTCAAGTACTTAGTTTCAAACCTTGTAAGCTCCAGATTTAAATTTCAAAATTAAAAAAAATACTAAAAAGATAAAATTAAGAATGTATCAAAGAATGTTTTTCCCTTGACATATTATACATATGCTTAAATTAGGGAGCATCAGGCTTGCAAGGTGCACCTCCTACAATGTGGGTACCTTAATTAGTTACAATGTGAGTAACTATTATTCCTTAATTGTTTTTCTTTATTTTATGAAAAAATTTAAGGTGATTAGTTCTTAATTGTTGGTTAGAAATAAAACAAACGATGGAGATTAATGCCTTTGTTTCTCGTTCAATTCAACTAACCTAATATAGACATGGCAACTTCATTTTTCTTACATCTCTTTTTCTTTGTCAACAGATACTATAGCTAGGCAAATATATTCAGAAAAATAAAAAAACTAGTTTAAAAAAAAATTATAAAAATAAAGAATGAAATATGAGTTTATTTGAAGATTTGAGTTATAAATTTAATGAAATTTGTATTATATTGAAGAATATAATTAATTTTATGGGTTTTATTTAAAAAATTAGATGAATTTTTTGAACTTTTGTAAATAAAAAGGATAACATTGTTGACATTTTAAAACATAAAAGATCAAATTTTTACTTTGTTGGTTTATCCTCTTGCTATTATTTTGTCTTTCTTTGTTGGTTTATCCTCTTGCTATTATTTTGTCTTTCTTTGTTGGTTTATCCTCTTGCAATAATACTTCAAGTGCTCTTAAAGTTATAATGAGTTTTTCCAATTCGAGTGTCTCAAGATTCTTGACTTATGACTATGATCATTGGTCTCCATATGATGGGGAGACATCTCATAGTTTTTCTCACTCTATCTTGGACTGAGAAAGTGTTACCAAGAGAGTGCATTCCATTCACTATGGTTGTAAATCTTGAAAATATTTCATCAATGGTTTCTCCTTCATTCATCTCAAATAGTCCACATTTTCATACACCAATATCAATTCCTATTTCTTTGACATGTCTCGTTCCTTCATAACGACTTTGTAGTGTATCTCATACTTTTTTAAGTGTCACATTCATCACCTCTTTGCTTTCCTCCCTCCTCAAAGCACAAGACAAAAGCAATTGAGCTTTAGAATTTAGAAGTACCTTAGCTTTGTTAGTTAAAAATAAATGAAACATATTATTTCAACGTGATTTGTGATAGCGAGTGAGAAATGATAAAGGATAGGGATAAGAGCATCACACAATGATGTATCCTAATTTACCCTAGGTGGGCTATGTCCCATCCTCACAATTTTTGAGTTCTTCACACAAGAACATTATTGCTTTCACACAATCTTCCTTGACCAGTTACATCATTCACCTTTCAACCTTGAAATGATTTTTACAGTTACCTTTTAATCACAAAAATAATTTTTACAATACACTCAAATTATCTTAAGAAATAGACTTGAATTTCAAATGGAGCCAAAGGCAGCCACAAATAAGCTGGTCACAAAATTTTGTGAGGGCTTTTGCAGCCACAAATGAGAGGATTTTGTGAGGGCTTTTGCAGCCACAAAGGAGAGGATTTTGTGAGGGCTTTTGCAGCCACAAAATTCACGCTGACTGGATTTTGTGAGGGCTTTTGGCCGCCACAAAATCTTGCTGACTGGATTTTGTGAGGGCTTTTGGCCGCCACAAAATCTTGTTGATTGGACCTTTGTGAGGGCTTTTGGCCGCCACAAAATCTTGCTGACTGGATTTTGTGAGGGCTTTTGGCCGCCACAAAAGCCAACGTAAAATATAAATTAATTTTTATTTCAATAATTATAATTAATATAATTAATATATTCTGTATTTAATATAATTAATATAATTAATATTATATATAATAAATTAATATAATTATAATTAATATATTTATAAATTAATATTAAAATTTAAATTATAATTAAATTAAATTTGAAATATAATGTAATAATAAATTAAATTTAATATATATATATATATATAATAAACTAATCTTAATATAATTAAAAATTTAAAATAAAATATTTAAATTAAAAATAAAGATTAATAATTAAATTATTTAAATAATAAAATATTAATTATAAAATATTTAAATTAATAAAAATATATTTTAATTATTAATAATAAAATATTTAAATATTTAAATTAATAATTATAATTAAACATTAATTTAAATTAATGTAAATTATAAATAAATTATAATTTAAATAAAATTAAAATTAAATATTAAAATTAAAATAAATATTATATATATATATAAACATATTATTAATAATAATTAAAGCTAGCTATAGCAATCATGATAAAATCAAATAAAACATGCATTCCAAAATTTTCAATTAATGTCTTACAAACCAAAAATTAACAAATAATGTCTTACAAAGTGGAAATTAATTAAACACACATTAATAATGTCATACAACCCAAAAATAAATTATGAAATTCTTCAAATGATCACATCAATCCTCATAATAATTCGTCTGATCAGCTCCACTCCCACCATCATTATTTCCTGCATTCATACCCGACGAAAGAAGTCCTTCAAAAGTATTATGCATTTGTGTTGGAGGAGACATCATGTTTTGAAATTGAATTTCATCTTCAATGGCACCACCAGTAGTCGAAGGAGGAGCCCTAGCTGGATGAGGTTGATTTAAATCTGGTCTGATCAACCCAGCTGTTGGCATAGTCGGTCGGTATGCAGTTTGATAATCTGGTTGAGGTTGAGGAAGTTGATGTGAAGATTGTGGAGCATATTGATAATTATGAAAATATTGTTGTTGCTGAAACATTGGCGGCTGTTGTTGCTGGAAGGCAGAGTTCGATGGATCCTGTTGCTGTTGTTGTTGGAAAGTTGGAGGCGGTTGATGCTGCTGGGAGTATTGGGAGTAACTCTGTTGCTGCTGGAAAATTGGTTGTTGGTGCAAGTATGGAGGCCGAGGCGGGAACTGCTGATGAAAGACAGGAGAAAATGAAAATTGTTGTTGTTGAAATCGTTGCTGCTGCTCTTGAAACCTTTGTTTCCATTCCTCATTCAGTTTATCAATTGCAGCTTGTATCAGCTGTTGTGTTCTTTATTCTTGCTCACTTGCCCATTGCTCCTTTAACTGATCAAGATTATCTATCGGCACCGGACGATGAGATCGATCCGTACTAGCATAAGAAGAAGACGTCTCAGTCTGAATATAGCCGGTTGGACCTTTCACAAAGGTTGATGATAAAGTACCGGCTCCCAGCACACGCCCTTTGTACTTGCCACCACTGATGGTCATAAAACTTGCAGTCTCATATTGTTTCCGCTGATCTGGAGTAGCTCGCATAGCAGGAGGAAGAGTAGCTTGATGATCATCCCATTCTTTCATGATATTTTGAAGTTGTTCCTATATTAAAAATCAAAAAATAAAAAATTAAATTAGTTAATAAGTAATATATAATAATTTAAAGGTGTAAATATATATATAATAATCAA
Organism: Cicer pinnatifidum; assembly: GCA_037974775.1. Lineage (NCBI taxonomy): Eukaryota > Viridiplantae > Streptophyta > Magnoliopsida > Fabales > Fabaceae > Cicer > Cicer pinnatifidum. Next base: position 47,254,156 of record JBBPBR010000005.1, on the reverse strand, counting down.
TATATAATAATTACCTGAATCGTTTTTGATAACGAATCAGTATACTCATTTGTTTGAGGATTAACATGAAGATAGCGATGTATCTCAGCCTGAGTGACCTCCCTTCCAAGTTGCTTTTCCTAAAATATATATTAAAATAATGTCAAGTTTATGGTGAAATGTGATGATTAATTGAATAAAAATTAATAGATATATATATTATAAATAAATAATTAATTACCATATAATATTTAATTTCTCCAGCAGACATGGAACCTCCCTTATGAGTACTAGTACCCCTCTCAGATGCTCTATTAATCTTTGCTTTTTCTCTCTTCTGTTTGTAAGCATCTGTGTTCCACTTACTCCACAAAGCAGTCCAAACATTTTCACCAATCCAATTAGGTCGTTTTTCTTCGCCCTTATTACGTGCGTAAGACAACATAGATGAGAGACGCTTTGAAAAGCGATGATCAAATGAAGCCATAACTGCAGCATCATGCTCTCTTTTCCAAGTACATTTAGTCTGTTTTTGTTTAAATTTAATTAATATTAAAAATATAATTCAATTAAGCAATCAAATACGTATATATATATAATTAATTAATTAGTACTTAAATAAAATAATGTAATCACTTACTTTGAAACAATGTAGAAACTGATCAATTTCCCTAAATTGAGGTGTCTTATCCTCTTTAATCTCACCCCAAGACAACCATGGCTTTTTGTATTTCTCTTGTATGACTTCAGCAATTGCCTTTGCAGATGGTTTAAAAGGAAGATATCTTCAAAATTTACATGCAAATTAAATATAAAAATTAATTAATAAAATAATATAACATGATATGCAATAATAAAATATTTAACAATCATAGTTTACATACCCATCTCCTTCTGGAATTATGACAATGCGGTTGTAGCAATCAACACATCCGGGTTCCATTATTTCATCTAACGTATAAGGCTCTACTGGGACCTCCAGATATACAGGAATAGCTCCACCACTAGTACCAATGGTCGGCATCGGCATGAGAGATGGGTCATTAACAACACGTGGTCTATCAACTTTTTTCTTACCACGTGATGTTCTGGATATTCCTTGTATTGCCGCCGTTGCTGGTCCTCCTGATCCTCCTGAACCTCCTGATCCTCCTACTCCCACTGAAGCCATGTCTCTCTCTCTCTATATATATATATACATCCATATCCATACATATATATAATATAATATATGTGTGTATGTACAATTAACATAAGATTAATTAATTATATGTAAATAATAATGAAATAAAGGAATATACATAAATAAATAAATACAATACAATACATAAATTTTAACACTCACATAAATAAAGAAATATATAATATTATACATATCGATATCCATACAAATATATATATATATATATATATAATGCCTAATTAATTAATTGTCTTCGTCTGGGTCATCTAATAATTCATCATCAGTATATTCATTTGATGAGTCAATATTGCCTTCTTCGTTCTCTAATTCATCTATTTCTTGTTCATCAACTTCTTCTCCAATGTGTGACTCATGACAAAGTTGACTAATAGTCTCATCTCCAATCACATGATCCAAATTTGACATTTCATCCATTTGAAATGCAACTTCTTCATTTTGACCTGCTTCAACTTCTTCTATTCCACTCGTTGGTCTTGTTTTGATTGCAGCACACCAACCTTGCTTGCTTCTGACAGTTGATGGATAAGGAACATAATACACTTGTCTTACATTATGGGCCATGGCAAATGGATCAAACCGTGGATATCTTTTGCTCATTCGAATGTCTACAGTATTGGATATGAAATTGATTTTAGTTCCTCTACTAGATGGATCAAACCACTTACAATAAAAAAACACCACTTTTTTCGCATAATCTAGGAATGTGTAGTCAATTTCATAAATATGCTCAATTATGCCATAGAGATCTTCTACTACACCACTATCAGAGACACTCTTCATGCAAACTCCACTGTTAATTGTTTCTTTTCCTTCAGTCCAAGATTCAGTGTGAAATTTGTATCCATTGATGTAGTAGGTGTGCCATTCTTTGAAACTTCTACTCAGGCCCATAGATAAGTGCCTTAAGTGGATGTTGATAGGAGTTTGTTCTTCTAGATGCACTTGTTGTTGAAACCATGATGGGAAATTTGAATGTATATCATCAGATGATTGTCCCGTATTTAAAAATGCCCTGATCGATGACCATATATATGGTGAATATCAATTTAATCATATAATAAAATATAATTATTTAATAAGATCGGAGAGGAATTTGAAACGTACTCAATGTATGGGTTAACTTCAGTGCAGTTAATCAAAACGTGAACATGTGCCGCATTAAATACTTTGTCGCTTGGCCAGAAAATTGGAAAATCCCTACCAGCATGATGACCAGACAAGCAAAAAACTGATAAAGCATGTGGATGACGTATAACACTATCAGTAGCGTTTCTTCCGTTAACTGGTGACAATGTTTCATTGTTGAAATAATGAGAACAAAAGTGTGTTGTTTCACGGTGTAGGTAAGATGAACAAATTGATCCCTCAACTCTAGCTTTGTTTTTCACCGACCGTTTTGAATAACCCATGAACCTATAATATACAAAGAGATGTATATAAGTTGAAGTATATTGAAATTAATTAAAGAGATGTGTATATATATATCACCTTTCAAATGGATACATCCATCTATACTGAACTGGTCCACCAAGCCTAGCTTCACTTGCAAGATGCACAGAGAGATGCTCCATCGAATCAAAAAACCCAGGAGGAAATACTTTCTCCAACTTACATAGAATGATCAGAATATAATTTTCCATCTTGACCAGATCTTTATCAATGAGTGTTGAAGAACACAAATTCTTGAAATATTGACTCACTTCAATAAGTGGGTTCAATACATGTGTCGGTAAAGCACTAAAGGCAATAGGAAGTAAACACTCTAAAAATATATGACAATCATGACTTTTCATCCCATGCATCCTCCCATTTTCCACATCAGAACATCTTGCCAAATTCGAACAATAACCGTCAGGCGTCTTCAGCTCTTTGATCCAACGATAAACAGATTTGGCTTCATCATTAGATAAAGTGTAATTCGCACGAGGTTTTAGGGTCTTGCCGTTTTGTTCCACCAACAACAAATTTGGTCGTCTGCAATATATACCTATGTCTTTTCTAACTTTGTCGTTATCTTTTGTTTTCCCTTTCACATTCATCACAGTATTAAAGATGTTGTTGAAGAAATTTTTCTCAATATGCATAACATCGAGATTATGTCTCAAAAGATTATCTTTCCAATACGGTAGATCCCAAAAAATACATCTTTTTGTCCAATTATGCCATTGTCCGTAACCTTGTGGTTTACAAGCCACACCATTAACAACATGTACCTTTGGCATATCTTTTACTTTATTCCAAACTTGTTCTGATGTCAATTTCATCGGGGGTCCTAGTTTTTCTGCATATCCCTTCATAGATGCAGCTTTGTTCCTTCTAAATGCATGATCAGCAGGTAAAAACCTACGATGCGAGTCAAACCACGATGCCTTCCCACCAAATTTTAAAGTAAACGCTTTCGTATCTTCCATACAAATAGGACAAGCTAGTTTACCATGGGTGCCCCATCCTGACAACATCCCATAAGCGGGGAAATCATTAATGGTCCACATCAATGCAGCTCTCATCATAAAATTTTCTCTCCGAGCAATATCATATGTCAAGACACCATTCCACAACCTTTTCAAATCGTCAATCAAAGGTTGCAAATAAATATCAATACCAGTTGTAGGATTAGAAGGACCTGGTATCACAGCAGCTAAGAACATATATGGTTTAGACATGCACATATCAGGAGGAGGATTGTAAGGAGTAACAATAACCGGCCAACAAGAATAAGGAGTAGACGATGCTTGTATGTAAGGCGTAAATCCATCTGAGGATAATCCAAGTCTTACATTGCATGGATCTGACGCAAAATCAGGATGTATTTGATCAAAGTGTTTTCATGCCTGACCATCAGAAGGATGTCGCAACTCGCCTGAATTTCTTCTATTCTCATAATGCCACGTCATCTTTCCTGCAGTTTGTATTGATGCAAACAATCTTTGCAATCTTGATACAATAGGGAGGTAAAACATTGCTTTCCTTGGAATTGATTTTCCCCTACTTACCCTTGAGTTATTCCTTTGGTGATACCTTGGTTCTTGACAAAACTTGCATTCAACTAAGTTTGCACCATTCATACCAAATTCATTGTCATAATACAACATGCAGCCTTTAACACAACAATCAATCCTCTTGACACCTAATCCTAACTTTGACACTAACCGTTTCGCATCATAATAACTTTGCAGAAAACCATCTCTCACAGGTGTTGCGTCTAGCATCATTTTAGTCATCAAATCCAAAGCTAAATCAGGAACATGAAATTGAGACTTTAGACCTAACAGTCTAATACACATTGATAACTTTGAGTTTGAAGAACCTTCAAACAATGGTGTATTTGTCTCTTTCAAAAGACCATAAAATCTCTGAGCTTCTACATTGGGAAGTCCATCGGTATCATCATATTGATCTTCATTGAATGACAAATTAACCCCAACAGCATCCGAGATCATATCATTCATCGCCTCAAAGTGTTGATTGTTATAATAATCTATACCTAACATGTTAGTACTACTTGAAGGACCTATGTTATAATTCTCCAAATATGTACTAGTATTAGGCGCGACCGGAGACTCTTCTCCATGATTAGTCCAAATCCAGTAGTTAGGCATAAATCCGTCTGCATACTGTAACACCCCAAATTTAATAATAAATTATTTTATTTATCTAATGAGATTTTAAAGAATTAATTTAGTATTGCATGTGTTTACAATACGTATTGACAAATAATTATGATTGATTTCCCTACATGTGTATTTGCTATAGTGTGATAATTTCTCATGTGTTTGACTTAATAATTTATTTAAATTATTGATATGGATATTAAGTATATTTATATCATTTTATTAATTTTAGATTGTTATTATTTTTAAGTGAAATATGTCATCCTTATTACTAACTAGATGTTTAATAATTAAACTTATTTATTTTTATTTTAAAAAAAAAAGTTTTAAATAATAATAATAATAATAATAATAATAATAATAAGGAAGAAAGAGAATAGGAATAAGAAAAAGACCGGAACAGTTTTTCCTCTTCCTTCATCTTCTTCGTATATGCCGCCGCCATAACCATTCCCTCTCGTTTCTTCTCTCCTCGATCACGATCGTTTCAATGGTTGTCTTAGAAAACTGAGACCACATTCGTGATCATTGTGATGTCCTCTTCCATTCTCAACTTGAATCGCAAATTGAAACGTCATATTCCTCTTTGTCAAAAATCACGCCTCCAACTTTTGACCAAGATTTCGGCCATCACGATTATCACCAAGCAAAACCGAGACCATATATGGACTCCACGAAACACCCTCTTTCATTACCTATGCTCGAAATCGCCAACAGTTATATTTTAAAAAATGGGTTTCCAACATTGTCGCGGCTGTTTTCTTGAATTCCGGACAACGCGTTCATCATCTTGAAAAACTGATATCGTTTTTGAATTCCTCTCGCCGAAACCTTCAAGAAGCACTACTCGTTTGTCTATTTCGGGAAAGTTGAAGTCGGACCCTGTCGGTGCTCCAACACGTCGGTGAGGCCTTTTCTGATAACTTGTTTCACTTCGTTTCGAATATGTTTATTCTCTTAATATTTTTATTAATTATGTAACATTGATTTTTATAATCCGCGTAAATTATCAGCCATGTTTCATTGACTCTGTAAATTCGTCGATGCTCTTGGACTCGTTCGTTGCGTGTTGTCAACATCTCCTGGTTGCTGAAAATCATTATGGTCCTTATATCTTATGAAAGCGTCAAATTCAGGTACGGGGTGAGAGAGAGTTCGAATTCATGAGTGTAAATTAAGTGCGATGAACGGGAAAAACCAGATTTCCCATAATTCATTCGGGACTCGCTACGTAAGGCTGAAGTCCTTTGAGTAATAATTGACTAATGAGAAAACTTGAATTTGGTGAGATTAAAATACGAGTTAGAAACTTTTATAGGGTGTTGTTTGATTTGAATTTTGAAGATTGTGTGGTAGTTGAATTATTGTAGAATTGTGTATTTGATGTATTCTATGTTTTGTTTATATCTACCTGGATATTGTTATGTGATATAAAATGCGAGGAATTGTTATTAATTCAATCTTAATTGAAGTGGTGTGTGTGAATGATTTAGTATTATTATATGTGAGTGAAAATTATCTATTGTTGGAGTTTGTGTATTATGATGATAAATTTTGAATGTGATATATGACTATGAAAATATGCATTGATGATTACTTGTTGAATTATGATGTTACAACTTTGATGAATATCACGAAATGCATATTGAATTGTGATGAATTCGACCCGTGCCAATGATGGTTCTCTTAATGGAGTGAGTAACCTAGGCCAACGAGGGGAGAACATAGATGTTGATAATTTTTGAAGTGGAGATTATTTGGTCATCATATAGGTAGGGCCTGACAAGCCTAGTGATTCTGGGGAAGTACAACTGAATGAGCCTGATCGTGGCGGTCTGCTGTTGAGCCTTAGGGCAAGATTGTTAGACCTTGGAGGTATTCAGGTGGGGAACTCCTAGGTGACTTGGAGGTAGCACTCCAAATGTCGGGAGCTACCATGCAACACACTTTTATCTCGACTGTCGCGTATATGTGTCTCGGGTTGAGTTGAGGGGATCTATGAGGACACGACCAAATTGAATTGTCCGTCCACTTGTGTGGTGGCATAGCATCAAGCCTCCTAACCAAGTACTTCAGAGTTAGAATGGTACCAAAGAACGAGGAGGAGTCTAGAGTATAAGAGCATGCATAACATTACTTGATTTGTGTGTTTACTTACTTGATGTTATGGATTGTATTAATATTTTACTTTGATTATTCTTCTTGATTGTGATTTAAAATGAAATGGTGTTTAATATATTTTACGAGTTCATTTCAATTATTTTATACTATTACATGTTTTTGAAGCTCACCCCTCGATGCTTGTGTTTGACGCTTGCGAGAGCGCAGTCATTTCAGGTTATTGGTTGATGATCCACGCTCTGATAGGTGATACTGGGTGGGAGTAATCTATCGTATTCTGTTTAGTTGTGAATTAATTTAGATTTTTGTAAATTCGATCGATCAATTGTGTTATTTTCATCTTTTATTCGAATGTAGGAATTAATTGTCTTTAAGTTTAGAACGTGTTTTTATGTTAAAATTTTTTTATTTAATAAGCCTCAACTATATTCGACAATAAAGAATTTTTAATTGAAAATTTTGATGCAAGCATTTAGTATAAGTGTGAATGTGACGTCCTGAACTTTATAGTTTAAATGAAAAATTTTATACTCAATTTTGGAACCGCTGCGAATGTCTTTCAAAACTAGTACATTTTACTTTTTTTTTTTAATTTGGGTTTAGGGTGTCACACATACAAATGCACTCTTATTTCATCTTCACTTTTAAACCGTCTACATCGACATAAATAACATGGACACCTCATTCCCCCTTCATCTTGGACAATTTTTTGCACTCCCGCAAAATTGAGAAACTCTTCGACCTTGTTAGCAAAACGTTGTTTAAGACCCTTTCTTCCGGGAAAATTCCTATCGTACATCCAACTAAGGTCTAAATCCATATATATATATATATATATATATATATATATATATATATATATATATATATATATATATATATCGATATTATATATATTAATTGCTTTATTTTTCAAAAGCATTAATATAAATTTTGACATATTTATATGTCAATTAGAGGAGCATGCATTTGCACACAATATAATATATTATTATCAATACAATAATAAAATATATATCAATACTAACAAAAAAGTAATAATTAAATAAACATTATATATATATATATATATTAATTTGCCAACAATATCTTAAATTATAAATAATATAATAACATATTAATACTTATAACAAAAAATAATAATTAATATGATAAATTTTAATAATATTTTTTAAAAATCAATAACTTTGATATATATGTCAATTAATTAGGGGATTATATATTAATAAATTTTCAAACAATATAATAAATTATTAATCAAGACTATATCATTATACAAACCTATATAAAATTTTAAATGATGTTTTTTTAAAAATCAACACTAATAATCAAGACTTATTTAAAACAAAAAATAATAATATCATCAATTTTAATAATGTTTTTTTTAAAATAATAATTATATTAAAACCAATATATTTTAACCGTGGTTTGAAACTTTAATTTATCATATATTAATATGTAAACAACATCATTACTATTTTTTTAAAAATAAATATATAAAACTAATCTAAATATATATATTACTAATCTATATTTTAAAAATAATATATATATATATATACTAAACTAAATTTAAAATATATAAAATACTAACTTGAATGCCGAGTAGCGTCTAACTTCAAGCTTCCACTCACGTACGATGCTTGCAAGTCTTCGAAATAATTAACAAGCACTATAAAAATAAAAATCAATAACATTAATTAGTTATATCATATTAAAAAATAAAATTATAAATTAATTACATATATAATATAAATTAATTAAATACATAGTATAAATTAAACTTACCAATTTTATATGATGAGTAATTTGTAGAGAGAAGGAGGAGAGAATAGTAAGATATAAGTGTTAGAGAGAAGTTGTATTGTGAAAATGAAGTAGGAAGATGGGAGATATATATATAGGATTTGCATTGGGCCTTTGTGGCGGCCTAACCCGTCAAAAAAGCCAACGGTACACTCCATTTGTGGCGGCCTTGCCCGTCAGAAATGCCAACGGCTAGCAAGGCATTTGTGGCGGCCTTTGCCGCCAGTAATGCCAACGGATATGTCCAGTTGTGACGGCCTGAGCGGCCAGAAAATCCAGCTGGATTTATGCGTGATTTGTGGCGGCCTTTGCAGCCAGAAACGTACACGTGCCAAATCCTTTGTGGCGGCATAGGCCGCCACAAATACCCTGGTCCCATCAGAACTTTGTGACGGATCTGGCCCTCACAAATTCATTTTTTGTGGCTGTAAAAGCCCTCACAAAATCCTTCTGGATTTTGTGGCTGCCTAAGCCCTCACAAAATCACAATGTTGTGATTTTGTGAGGGCTTAGGCAACCACAAAATCCAGTTAAATATTTAAAAATTTGTGAGGGCTTTTTCAGCCACAAAAGATGACCAATTTCAATTTTAGCCTTTGTGAGGGTTTTTTCGGTCACAAATTTGTGAGGGTTTTATTCGGCCACAAAATATTTATAAAGTTGGCCACAAAATAGAGAAATTCTTGTAGTACTACTCAACACTTGTTTGAGATTGATTATGAGCAATTAGTGATGAGAATAGGTTAGGCCGTCCGTCAGGGGCCTATGGTCTTACCTACTTTTGACTTGGCTTGACCTGTTTAATTAAAAAGCTAGACTTAGGCTATTCTTAAAGCCTATTTATTTAAATAGGTCGTACTCAAGCTTATAAAAAAAGCCTATTAGGCTTAACATACCGATCTATATATGTTTTATTATTTATTAATGTTAATTTTTATTATTATTCATTAATAATATTATTTCCTATTATTTCCAGAAATAAATGCTCCCATTATTACCCCTCAATAGTCATGTTTCATATTCATGTTTCATATTATTTATTTTTTCTTTTATTATTGTATTCCTTTATTAAAGTTAGCCTTTGTAAAATCTCTTAAAAATCTTCTAGAAACTCCATTGAATTTGTTTTAATTTTAGGTTTTATAAATAAATTAAAATCTTAAATCAAAACAAAAAAAAAATAGTAAAAAGATGCATAAAATAGGTGCAGTCCCTTTAAAATTATTTCAAAGTTGACAATAACATTAATTATATTATTACTGAATATCTCTGACTTTGTTTTAGAGGTAATAATGGGAGCGTTTATTTTAGGAAAAAATCTAGTCTTTGAAACAAAAAATCATTTTTTTTAAGGTTTAAAAGGTGTTTGTTTCAGGTGAATAAGGCTTTTAAATTTTTTTAATATGAATAAGGCTTATAATTTTAAATAGGCTTTCACGTCAAATCAAACTTTTAAAAAGGTCAGGTCAAGCTGGAAAAAAAGGCTTTGATAAGCCGTAGGACATGCTTAGACGTAAAAAATTAATCGTAGGCCAGACTCAGGTCTTTCAAATCCTGGCCTGACCTATCAATAAAGAGATCATTGAATATCGTATAATAGAACTGACGCTTCTGCTTGATTGAAGAGTTTTGTTTGCTTTATGAATTGGTTGCACTAAAAACTCTTGCCAATGTATGACCTTGATGTTCCTTTTATACACACGATGAAAGATATAGAAAGCTCATTTTAGTCGTTACTGATCCTTAAGAGAGACATATGTTCAGAGTGATAATTAATAGACACATGTTCTATTTAATCTAGAATGTTCTTCCTTTGGAACTAGAATGTTCTTGGTTTTTTGTTTGACTGAACGTGACTGAGGATTAAACAGTTGTTTGGTTTCAGTTCCTTTGTCTCGAAGGCATGTTGAGGTTTCTACTAAAGGTGCAACAACAATATTTTTTCATCCTTGTTGTTCTAGATGTACTTTCTCATAGCTCAACAATTGAAGAATAATTTGATTATTGTTCTTGATGCATTTTTGCTTCTTTATGTCTTTATCTAGACTTTTGGGTTTGATCATTGTTTTGAGTAGTCTTGATAGTCGTTTATCTTAAGATTTGGATTTTGGGAAATTATTCATTTTACTCCCATCCTTAAAACGAATTATCTAGAATGATATTGATAAACCAAAATGATACAATTATAAACCAGAATGATCTTGATTTTTCCATATTGATATTCTTATAAGCCAAAATTATATTGCTTTAACTAGAATGATCTTGATTTGCCTAGTGATATTCTTACAAACCAAAAACGAGATTGTTATAAATTTTCAGTTTGGTTAAGGCATGATTTACTTTGATTTAAATCATGCCTTAACTAATTATTGTAATCAATTATGTGATCATTGATTGTTGTATGTGTGTACTTGATCACCTATCTTGAATAATTCACTCAAGAACACAAGTTAAATAACAACACAATCAGAATCATGATTAGAGATTAATTAATTCGTTTGTTTATCTTCAAAACACTAGATTTGAGATTTTGCCTTAACAATATTTAGTTTATTTAATTAAAATTTAACTGTTGGATCATAGCAAATAAAATTTGTAAGTCATAATCAATGTAATTAGTTTAGATTGAATAATTGAATAATCTAAGTTAAAATTTCTAAATGATTTTTATTGTAATTAGGTTAGATCTAAATGTTGGATAATCAAAATGATAATTTGTAATTAGTTAAGATTAAACCGTTGTAATATGAAAATTGGAATTTCTAAGTTATTATTTGTTTAATTAAGTTATATTCTAATTTTAATTATTCTACGGTCCAATATAAACTAATTGAATTGACTAACTATGATTTAAAATTTGGAATTTCGATGATTCATTAATTCAATATTTATAGTTGATTTTCAACAAAGAAATTCAATTAATATAATACATCTAATAAATTTGCAAACAATATATATAAATAAACAACTTAGTTTGGCGGTAAAGTATTTGAAATAAAATTCAAGTACTTAGTTTCAAACCTTGTAAGCTCAAGATTTAAATTTCAAAATTAAAAAAAAAAAAAGTTAAATGAATTCTAAAAAGATAAAATTAAGAATGTATCAAAGAATTTTTTCCCTTGACATATTATACATATGCTTAAATTAGGGAGCATCAGGCTTGCAAGGTGCACCGCCTACAATGTGAGTAACTATTATTCCTTAATTGATTTTCTTTATTTTATGACAAAATTTAAGGTGATTAGAACAAGGTATACATATGTAATCCTTCGTCGCAGAACGTAGATTGATATTTGTATATGGAATAAAATTTAATTTTTTCAATTATTAAAATTGTATTATTTTATTATATTTAATTTTTAAGATTAGAACAAGGTCCCCATATCATTAAGATCCATCAAATAAACACATTTTTAAATTTTTGTTGGCCAAATTATAATTTAAATGTTTATTATATAAAAATCTAAGGGCATAATTTATAAAAGAATTATAAAAATAACTACTATAATTATAAAATAAAATAAAATTTTCAACCTAAATTTTAACTAATTTTTAATTATAAAAAATGTAAAGTAAGAGTTGATCTATTACCTCTCTAATATATTTTTATAAATTTATAACTTAAAATTTTTATATTAAATATAATATTATAATTGTTATTTATATATTTAAATTTTAAAATTTCAGCCACTCAATTTTTTTAAGATTCATCAAAAAAAAATATATATATATATATGATAGGGGAACCCAAGTAGACTATTAATCCTTTATTGTTGGTTATAACGAACGATAGAGATGAAAGACTTTGTCTTTCGTTCATTCAACTAACCTACGTGCTAGTTTAATTAATGCTCTCTAATTAAGGCTGACTTTAATTGAGTTACTTACTAGCTTTAGGAAAACAGTTCTTTTTGCGTTTCACAACTTTTGTTATTAAAAAAGTATGGTAAACGAAACAACAAGGATAATGATTTTATTTTGTTATTATTATCTATTTATGCATTGTTACAAGAAATATAAAATTAAAAATAATAATTCTAGAGTTATATTAATTGAAAGATATAATTAAAAAAAATTAAATATATTAATGGTTCTTGCAAATTTACTTCGTTTTGATTCTAGTCTATGTAAGTTTTTTTGTTTGATTGATAGTCTTGCAAATTCTAACAAGTTTTAAAAAAGTTCTGAAATCTTTTTTAATAAAAAAATAAAATAAAATAATGACATGATTAATTTTGGATGAAGTGGCACATGGAGAATGTAATTATTGTTGACTAGATAATATTTCATATTTAAAATTAAAATTCATTTTATTAACTCATCTAATTATTTAATTAAAAAATTAAAACTGATTAATAATTTATAAATTAATTAAATAATAAAAATTCAGTAATCTTGATCTTCAACTCTAATTTTTTTAATTTCAACCCTAATTTCTTTATTTTCAAATTACAAAATGTTGTTAGTGGAGGACATTGTTAAAAATATGATTGAGATAGCAATTTAGGAACCCTTAAATGTTGTGTGATTTACAATTTCTTCAACAACAACGGTACAAAATAGAAAATGCCTTGGCGAGATTGAAAACAGTTGCAAAATGTTAATCACTAATCTCAAGGAGTATAAAGGTAGAGATTTGGAAGTCATAAGCTTCCACTTTTGTTGGTGAACAGTGGAACCAAACAATGATTTACTACTTTCACCTTATTTGACTCGTTCATATTGCATGTCGCTTGACAAGGAATATCAGTCACAAATTTCTTGTATCAATAAGTCTGATCGTAATAGGTTAATCACGCTCGATGCAGTGATTGAGGCTAACAAGAGTCAAAGTGGAAAAGACCAAAACTATATTTAGGGTTAGGATCCAGATATGAAAATTTATAATTTGAACATGAAGAAATTAAAATTGAAGATTAAGATTGTTAAGTTTTTATTAAAAAATTTGGAGTTAAAGATGAAGATTATTGAGTTTTTATTATTTAATTAGTTAATTAATTAATTAGTTTTAAGATTTTAATTAAATGAATTGATAAAATGAGTTTTAATTATAAATATTAAATATTGTCTAATCAAAAACAATTACAGTCATCATATGTCATTTCATCTAAAATTAGTCATGTCATTATTTTTTTTACTAAAAAATATTTATAAAGAACTGTTTTAAAACTCGTTAGAATTTGCAAGGGTATAAAAAAATTACATAAA
>JBBPBR010000005.1:47191200-47213285 GCA_037974775.1 Cicer pinnatifidum | reverse complement strand
ATATATATATATATATATATATATATATATATATATATATATATATATATATATATATATATATATATATATATATATATATTTGTATGGATATGGATATGGATAATATTGTATATTGTATGTGAAATGAACGACAATATATATATTTGTATGGATATGGATATGTATAATATTATATATATTTCTTTATTTATGTGAGTGTTAAAATTTATTTATGTATATTTCATTATTATATATATGTATGGATATATAATTATTTATGTATATCAATATGTATAAAATTTATTTATTTAATTATTTATGTATATTTATTTATTTCATTATTATTTATATATAATTAATCTTATATTAATTGTACATACATACATATATTATATATATATATATATATATATATATATATATATATATATATATATATATATATATATATATATATATATATATATATATATATATATATATATATAGACATGGCTTCACTGTCGGGAGTAGGAGGTTCAGGAGGTTCGGATGGATCAGGAGGAGCAGGAATGGTGGCAATACGAGGAATATCCAAAACATCACGTGGTAAGAAAAAAGTTGCTAAACCACGTGTTGTTAATGACCCATCTCTCATGCCGATGCCGACCATTGGTACTAGTGGTGGAGCTATTCCTCTATATCCGGAGGTCCCAGTAGAGCCTTATACCTTAGACGAAATAATAGAACCCGGATGTGTTGATTGCTACAACCGCATTGTCATCATTCCAGAAGGAGATGGGTATGTAAACTATGATTGATTAAATTAATTATGATTGTTAAATGTTTTATTATTGCATATGTTTTATTATTGCATGTAAATTTTGAAGATATCTTCCTTTTAAATCATCTGCAAAGGCAATTGCTGAAGTCATACAAGAGAAATACAAAAAGTCATGGTTGTCTTGGGGTGAGATAAAAGAGGATAAGACACCTCAATTTAGTGAAGTTGATCAATTTCTACATTGTTTCAAAGTAAGTGATTACATTAATTTATTTAAGTACTAATTAATTATATATACATGGAAAAGAGAGCATGATGCCGCAGTTATGGTTTCATTTGACCATCGCTTTTCAAAGCGTCTCTCATCTATGTTGTCTTACGCACGTAATAAGGGCGAGGAAAAACGACCTAATTGGATTGGTGAAAATGTTTGGACTGCTTTGTGGAGTAAGTGGAACACATATGCTTACAAACAGAAGAGAGAAAAAGCAAAGATTAATAGAGCATCTGAGAGGGGTACCAGTACTCATAAGGGAGGTTCCATGTCTGCTGGAGAAATTAAATATTATATGGTAATTAATTATTATTTATAATATATATCTATTAGTTTTTATTCAATTAATCATCACATTTCACCAACTTATAAACTTGACATTAATTTAATATATATTTTAGGAAACGCAACTTGGAAGGGAGGTCACTCAGGCTAAGATACATCGCTATCTTCATGTTAATCCTCAAACAAATGAGTATACTGATAAATTATCAAAAACGATTCAGGTAATTATTATATATTGATTATTATATATTAATTACACCTTTAAATTATTATATATTAATTATTAACTATTTTATTTTTTATTTTTTTTATTTTTAATATAGGAACAACTTCAACAAGTCATGAAAGAATGGGATGATCATCAAGCTACTCTTCCTCCTGTTATGCGAGCTAGTCCAGTGCAGCAGAAACAATATGAGACCGCAAGTTTTATGAACATCAGTGGTGGCAAGTACAAATGGCGTGTGCTGGGTGCCGGTACTTTATCATCAACCCTTGTGAAAGGTCCAATCGGCTATATTCAGACTGAGACGTCTTCTTCTTATGCTAGTACCGATCGATCTCATCGTTCGGCGCCGATAGATAATCTTGACCAATTAAAGGAGCAATGGGCAAGTGAACAAGAAGAAAGGACACATAAGCTGATACAAGCCGCAATTGATAAATTGAATGAGGAATGGAAACAGAGGTTTCAAGAGCAGCAACAGCAGTTTCAGCAGCAACAACAATTTCAACAACAACAATTTTCATTTCCTCCTGTCTTTCATCAGCAGTTCCCGCCTCAGCCTCAATACTTGCATCAACAACCACTTTTCCAGCAGCAACAAAATTACTCTCAATACTCCCAACAGCAGCAACCGCCTCCAAATTTCCAACAGCAACACCAGGATCCTTCGAACTCTGCCTTCCAGCAACAGCAGCAGCCAATGTTTCAGCAACAACAATATTTTCATAATTATCAGTATGCTCCATCATCTTCACATCAACTTCCTACACCTCAACCAGATCATCAAACTGCAAACCGACCAACTATGCCAACATCTGGGTTGATCAGACCAGATTTAAATCAACCTCAACCAGCTAGGGCTCCTCCTTCGACTACTGGTGGTGCCATTGAAGATGAAATTCAATTTCAAAGCATGATGTCTCCTCCAACACAAATGAATAATACTTTTGAGGGACTTCTTTCGTAGGGTATGAATGCAAGAAATAATGATGGTGGGAGTGGAGCTGATCAGACGAATTATTATGAGGATTGATGTGATTTGAAGAATTTCATAATTTATTTTTGGGTTGTATGACATTATTGTGTGTTTAATTTCCACTTTGTAAGACACTATTTGTTAATTTTGGGTTTTTAAGACATTAATTGTTAATTTTGGAGTGCATGTTTTATTTGATTTTGTCGTAATTGCTATAGCTAGCTTTAATTATTATTAATATTATGTTTTTATATATAATATTTATTTTAATTTTAATATTTAATATTTAATTTAAATATTTAATTTTAATTTTATTTTAATTTTAATTTAATTTTAATTTAATTTTAATTTTAATTTTAATTTATTTATACTATAAATTAATTTAAATTAATGTTTGATTATAATTATAATTATTAATTTAAATATTTAAATATTTAAATATTTTATTATTAATAATTTAAATATTTTGTTATTAATTTAAATATTTTATTATTTATATTTTATTATTTATATTTTATTATTTAAATTAATCTTTAATTTAATTATTAATCTTTAATTTTAATTTAAATATTTTATTTTAAATTTTTAATTATATTAAGATTAGTTTATTATATATTAAATTTAATTTATAATTACATTATATTTTAAATTTAATTTAAATTTTAATTTCATTATAATTTAAATTTTAATATTATATTTATATTAATTTATTATATATAATATTATAATAATCTATTAATTTTGAATTTAAAAATTAATTTATTAAATACGTATTATTTTGTGGCGGTCTAATCCCTCACATAATATATTATTTTTTAATCAGGATGGCATTTGTGGCGGCCAAAAGTCCTCACAAAGGAGGGAATTTGTGGCGGCCTGGGCCCTCACAAAGGTCCAATCAGGCAAATTCAGCCTGTCCTTTGTGGCGGCCTAATCCCTCACAAAGGCAGACTTTTGTGGCTGCAAAAGCCCTCACAAATGCCTGTCTTTTGTGGCTGCAAAAGCCCTCACAAATACCAACCTGTTTCAGGCACTTTGTGGCTGCAAAAGCCCTCACAAAATTTTGTGACCAGCTTCTGTGTGACTGACAAAAGCCCTCACAAAATCCACCTTTGTGGCTGATTATACCCCTTTGTGAAGGCTTTTGGCCCTCACAAAAACCCTCATGTCTTGTAGTGGATAGTCGAGGTATACATGTATTGCATGGTAGCTCCCGACATTTGTAGTGAACCTTTGTCGAAGAAAAAAATTTCTGAGATGCAGCATTTTTCAGAAAAATTCATCTGCCCATTGAATTGTGGCGAGAGTAGATATTTTTCTAAAAAAAGTGGTTTGTGACGTGATGTGAGGTGACAAACGTAATGATAATTTTTATAAAAAATATCTAGATATTTGTTTAGATATTTATTATTATTATTATTAGTATTATTATTATTATTATTATTATTATTATTATTATTATCATTATATGCATATGAAAAGCAAGAAGGAAACAAACATAAACCTCAATTTATATATTAGATCTAAACTTTCATTCGAGAAGTTACAGAAGGGAAAGTTGTTCATTGCCACGCTACGGTGCTAGTGAGTCAGTTTTCGACGCAACGTCACGAACTTAAATTTTACCGGAATTAATTACGGTACCGTAATCGCGTGTTAGATGTGATTTATTTGTGATTTTGTAGAAAAGAAATTTGATGTATTTGAGGTGTGATTTTGTGAAAAATTAATTTAATGTGATTATGTGTAATTTAGTGGAATTTAAATTTGAGGTGTGATTTTGTGAAAAATTAATTTAATGTGATTATGTGGAATTTAGTAGAATTTAAATTTGAGGTGTGGTTTGTGGTGATTCAAGTTTGGTGTGATTTATATGTTCATAATTATTATTATGAATTTTTTAGATGTGATTTATTTGTGGATTTTGTAGAAAATGAATTGATGAAATTTAGTGGTTTATGTGTAAAAATGTGGAATTTTGAAATTGGGTGAGTTATGTTTGAATTGTTGAAGTTTAATTGAGGTGCTATATGCGTGTTGTGGAATTGAATTGATTGAATTTGGTGTGAATTGGAGGTAATTAAATTTGATGTGTTTGAGTTACGTAATGAGTTATTTTCAAATAAATGAGTTTGAACTGAAGTTGAAATTTTACGAAAAATTTAGAGTTGTTAAAGTTGTGAAAAAGTTCAAATTTTAACTAAGTTAAAGAGTTTGAGCAAAAAGACAGATTAAAATTAACAATGGTTAGAGTTTAAAATGTTACTCTTTTAATTACTCTTTGATTGAGTTTTTTTAAAAAAAAAGTTTATAGTATTTTATTAACTCAAATATTTCGGTGCTTTAATAGTCGAGTATGTGAATGTTAAATTTGGACAATATTTGTTTTAAGTAAATAATTTAGATTATTTAATTTTAAGAGTTTGGTGTGTGAGAAAGATTTAATTTTAGGAATTTTGTTGCGTGTGGATTAGTATTATTGTGAACAAATTGTTATAAATATTTATGTTTATGTAGTTAGCTCTTTAAGTCTCGAAAATGAATCGAGACCGTTGGCACCGAGTTAGCGGTGGGGAGAACTCTGATATATTAATGTTGTTGTGGTGATTTATGGTTGAAAATTTTAGAGATTGAATATGGGTGATTAATGTTTGGAAATTTTGGTGATTCATGTTTGGTGAAATTAATGTGTTCATAATTAATATTATGAATTTTTTAGAAGCAATTTATGTGTGACTTGGTGGAAAATGAATTTAATTCAATTTAGGTGTGAATGGAATTTGGAGATGTGATTTAGGTGTGGTTGTGGAAATTTTAATTGGTATGAATAAATATGTTTGAGTATGCTCTGTGTTGTGTTTGAAAAATCATTAGTGTTAAATGAGTATTAAAAATGGGGAATCTTTTAATAGCTGCATTTACTTAATGATTATGGTAAAAAGAGTTAGAGTATGCTCATGCATTTCATAGTACATGGTGACCACGATTAGGGCCATGGTGATAGTGGTGACCATGATGGGCCACAGGATGATGCCATGTGAATTGTTGGTTCATTTTATCCTTGCGGGGATTGTCGCGTCGTGTTGATCTGTGAGAGATTGCACTCTAGAATGTGCTGATATGTGAGCGATTGCACTCTAGAAAATCGTGCTGGTCTGTGAGAGACTGCACGCTAGTAAATTGTGCTGGTCTGTGAGCGACTGCATTCTTGTATGTCGTGCTGGTCTGTGAGAGACTGCACGCTAGTAAATCGTGCTGATCCGTGAGAGATTGCACCTTGGTAATTAGTACTGGTCTGTGAGAGGCTGTACAATTATGATTTACGCCATTCGAGGAGGGTTTTGGTTTGGAATTCTGGAATCATGCATTTTGGCATATATGCATTGCATTAGAGTGTTTCGCATGCGAGTTAAGTTTGTTATACTATGATGATTGTATATACATATTCAGTTGTTGTTGTGATTTATCGTAATTGCTTTGAGGTGTGAAGTTGGGTTGATTAAATTTTGATGTAATTATGTGTTCATAATTGATTTAATGAATATTCGAAGTCTTGATTGATTCAGAGATATTTTAGAACTGAAAATCTGCATTTTCTCTGTTATGTTCGGCTATGACAATGCAGTTTGTTAAAACTTCATTTTTCAACATTGTTTATGCATTTTTGGACATATGAAAACCCTTTCGAGGACTATGCTAAGACGAAAGGTTCTTTTGAGCATTTGAAAATATAAGAATTTTGCTATGTGATATTTGTTAATTTCGGTTGGTGACCTTTACAATTATTGTGGAAATCTCGGCTTTGCCCTCATATAAGAAACAGGATCATCCTACCGGTTAGTACCCTGGAGATGGGAAAGTAGTTAGTCATACCTGACCGAAGCTATGTCAGGAGGATCTTGCGGGGCGCGTGAAGATCACCCGGGTTGTGTAGTTTTTGTAGCATGATCATATTAGGTGGTTGTATGAGAACTAGATGTCTTTCTTTTGTGATTGTATTTATTTCATTTTGGAAGATTGTATTTATGCTTAAACTGTTTGATGTCTTTTATTTTGATGGGTCCATGTTCCACTTTTTGATGTGATGTGGGGAAAGTTAAAATTCTTGGGACAAAGCTTTTGTACAGGTCTGTTGTGACACCCTATATCCCAAAATAATATATATAATAATTTATATCATAATTCCTATAAAATTTGCAACGGATAAATAAAATTATATTTTCAAGAAGATAAAAACTTTTGTAACTAATTTAGGATATCACGTTTCTCAAAGTACACATGCAACAATTCAAATGTTATTACTCAAATAAAACAATTTAATCTCAATGAACTTGATTTAATTCTAAAAACTTACTAGTACTTCTAAGGTTTTCATACAATAATTTGATTCAAATTAAATAAGTAAAATACAAATTAAAACTCTTATTCCCGGTATCACCTATTAGAGCGGGGTTCCTCCCAAACTTGAACTTCAAGACTCATTAACCTGTAATAACTGCGATGTCGCAAACGCAGGGCCCAACCAGTCAAACACAAACAACGAAGGAGGTGAGTTTTGAAATCATGTTAATAGTATAATATGAGTAAGAAGAACACGCAAACAATCATAATAGGACCGTATCATTACACAAATATTTAATCAAGAAAATATCACATTCAAAGGTCAAAATCACTCAAGAAGAATCAATAGATTTCACTGTAACATCAAATCGTCTTAGAGAAATTATCACCACACACGATACATATTAATAACAACAAAACAATTACAATAAAATGCAATGTTATGCATGAACTTAGACTCTACTTCACAATGTGGTACCATTCTAACTTTGAAGTACTTGGTTAGGAGGTTTGATACTATGCCACCATCCCGGTGGACGGACAATTCAAATTGGCCCTGTCCTCATAGATCCTCTCAACTCAACCCGAGACACATATACGTGACAGTCGAGGTAAATGTGTGTTGCGTGGTAGCTCCCGACATTTGGAGTGCTACCTCCAAGTCACCTAGGAATTCTCCACCTGAATACCTCAAAGGTCTAACAATCTTGCCTTAAAGATCGACAGCAGACCGCCACGATCAGACTCATTCAGTTGTACTTCCCCAGAATCACTAGGCTTATCAGGCCCTACTTATATGATGACAAAATAATCTCCACTTCACAAATTCACAATATTTATTTTCTCCCCGCGTTGGTATATGATACTCCATTAAAACCGTCATCTCAAACACAAATTGAAATCACCATTATTTCATCAACTATGGGATTAATTCAATATTCTCATCACGATTTAGCAGATCACTTTCATCATCATCACATAAACTCATCACAAATTTATAGCATCACTATCATCAATCAAACATTATCACATAAACTTATCACAAATTTATAACATCACTATCATCAATCAAACATTATCACATAAGCTTATCACAAATTTATAACATCACAATTATTAATCGTACATCATCATCATTACATAAATTAAATTATCACAACACATCCATATTTTGTTATCACATCACATAAACTCATCTAATCACACATATATATAAATTTAATTCGACACTCAATATCACAATAATATCAATATCACACATTCAAATAAATTAAATCAATCAACACCCTACAAATATTTCTATTCTATATTTTAATCACACAATTTTCATATTTGCATATTAATTAATGTATCCTTGAAAGGGCTATTATCATACGTAGCGAGCCCCGGATGAATCGTTAGGAAATACGGTTTTCCCGTTCATCTCACAATATATTATACTCATGAATTCAAACGCTCTCTCACCCCTTACCTTATTTTGAAGCTTTGACACACGAATACGATTCCACGAGCATACAACCTTTGTTCATTGACTCTTTGTCCTTTAATCGATCTAACTCGATAGTTTATGAGTAAATGTTAAAAATAAATTATGAGAAGATACTATAAAAACTAAATTCGAATTTCGGTCAAGAAAAATTACCATAAATCAGAAACCCAATCAGTGGATAATATAGTCACTTTTCACACGGTCGTTTTGGCGTTTCACTCAAATCGGACTTACGGTTAAGGAGAACGGTGCAAAATAACGAATTCTACAAACGAAGAAGTCGGGTATTTTAGAGAGAAATTGGGGTTGTTAAAAATCTGGGAAATTATGTTTAATTGACGAGTTAAATGAATGAAATAACATACTCAAATTTGGATGAAAACGGAGAAACTTTTACAGAACAGTTATCGATCACTGGTGTCAAACGATAGACTTATTATTGTGTTCCCTCTTTGGTTTTCCTGCTGCCCTTCCAACTCCCTTCCCTTATTAACAATTAGGATTCATACATGAATCAAACCCATTGGTCTTCTTTTAGGTTTTACTAGTTTTATTTTATTTTATTTTTTTAAAACACAATTTCATTAATAAAGTATTATTACTATTTCAAAACTAATAATTTATAAATAAAAAGAATTAATCTTTTAAAATAAATTAATAATAAAAAATCTCATATATAAAATAATCCCTATAATAATATTTATTTTTTCAAATACTCAAATTAAAATATTACCATCATTAGAAAATAATCGAAATTATAAAATAAATAAATATAACATCAACACTTTATATTAATTACTAAATATATATGAAATCACAATGTCATAACATGTATATAAAAATCAAACACAATATTATTACTATCTCAAGATAATTATTTAAAAAAAATAACTAAAAATAGAAAATAATTATAAATAATTGAAATATAACTACGTGCATACTAAACATCAGTCAAGCGCACCTAAAACACGTATATACACGTAAAATCGTATAAAATATTTTTCTTTAAAATATATATATTACACTAAAATACTATTAGTTTTAGAAAAATATATAAAATAATAAAATAAAATATTTATTATTTATATTGCTCATTAAATATAATATCTATCAAATCAGCACATCATAGAAAGCATCCCTATAACAAAAATTACTCAAAAAATTTATCAACATATATTCTAAAATAATTTTAACATCAAATTAATTATTAAAATTCTATTTAATTAATAAAATAGTTTATTATCAAATTTAGGGTGTTACATCTGCCGAGAATACCATAAGGGTATGAGCTATGTCTGATAGGCCTCATAGCCCTGATCTATTTTGATGTTTGAATACTTTGGATTTTTATTTATAAAAAAAAACTATTCAGTTGCTTGTAAATATTTGTTGACTTGGTCGTTATGTTATGACTTAAATATTTATCCAAAAGTATTTCCTTCTTTATTTCTTTGTTTGTTTCTTTGTCGTTATTTCTTTGTTTTTTTTTAAAAAAATACACTCGCACTGTTAAAAATCGGGGTGTTACATTGTGGTATCAGAGCTTTTGATTATAGATTGTAGGTCAACCTGTAGGTTGGGAGTCGTTATCTGATCATGTGTCGGGGTAATTTGTTTGAGTGTCAGGTCTAGTGTAGTTGTTATATATTGATGTAGTCGGAAATTATTTTTGAAATTATTCCAAGGGGTGTTGAGATTTCTTCTTGATGTTGGTTTTGAGGAAATAATGCATCCAAGAAGGGATGATGTTGCAATAGTCAACATCAATGGGGATGATCAAATGGTTAAAGCTATGAATAACATGGATGTTCCTGTTGTTGCACAAACAGCTGCATAGACTCTGGGAGATCTGGAGAAGAGGGAAATAGAGGTATGTGTTGTTGCGTCAAGGGGATTAGAAGATTTTCGTCATTACCATCCTCCAAAGTTCAAGGGTGATGTGAACTCAGAAAAAGCTGATCAGTGGATTCACGAAGTGGAAAAGATCTTTGAGATGACAAATTGTCAGGCAGCGCTGAAGCGAATCATGACGACATGAAAATTATGAAGTGGTTCCAAGGATACAGAAGCTATGTGTTGGTGTTAACTCGAAGATGATGAATATGGATGGATTAACATTAGACTAATAAGAGATTTTTAGTAAAGATCTAAGTGGAGGACTTTTGTTAAGAAAAGTATTAGATGTTTTCCTGGTAGATTTCAGGATGAGACTAGATGAAGTTTGATAACTATCAGAGAGATGTGAACATCATGAAATGGTTGAGAAGACGAGGCTTCCTTTTGGAATAGCATTTGGTGCTTAGGTGTCCAAGAAGAGGCTTGTATTAAAGTCAAGGGGAACTGCACATTACGGGTGAATACTACCTTGGGTAGGAAAATGACGCTTTGAGGAATAGTCAATACCTTGAGGGGTAAGGTCGAACATTCGAGTTAAACTAGATTCACAACTTAGATTGTTAAGTATGAATCTCATGAGGATTATAAGAGAGAGAATATATATTTCTTTGATAAGTGACAAATATTTGTGTGGTTTAGGAGATGGTAAGTATAGATAGTGATTTTAGATGAAACTATAAACGCGTAAGTGTGAATTTTGGGTGATGTCTGGATAAACATAATGGATTAAGCCTTGATGTATTGAACCATATGTCACTATTAAGTGGAATTGGAAGTATAGAGTACAAGAATACTTAGAGATTGTAGCAAAGTAAACTTATTAAAGGATGGTAAACATTTGGAGAAGGTGTATATTTGGATAGGATAGAGGGATTGATCATGATTTGATTTGGGACCCTAAGACGGTTGATCTTTAAGTCAATGGTTTAGAATCCACGAGGTTATGGATGGGAGTGTTTGAAGATTTACTAAAAATGTTGTGTTATGAATAGAAGAGTTTTAATTAGTGAGATTACTAAGACGATTAGAGTCAATGATGAAAAAAACTTGGTATTGTATCTTAAGATGAAATGGAGGAAATTAGACGGTGTGATGTGTATTTGGAGATTTTGAGGATCAAATTTTAGAATTTTATTTAATGATAGAAAATGAAAAAGAAGAAATATAACAAATGATTTATGGTTTAGATGTTGGTCTTGGGAAGTCGAGAGTTAAGATTTAAAATTCGTGTTTCAGTGACTAGATGACAATGAAAGGTATGTGGGTCTTTGAGATATTTTATGCAAATTTATGAGGATGAGGTTTATAGATAATTATTCCTTAGGAGATGCTTATTGGGAACGAATAAGAATCAAACAAGTGAACCAAATTTTGAAAAATGTGCCAAGAAAACGTGTCAAAACAACATATGGAGATGTAGCTTATGACAATTAAGAATTCATGAAAGGAATTATCTCACTCGTGATTTAGATATTGTTATTATAAGGGTATGCGAATGATTCAAAGGCACTAATTGAGTGCATGTCATAGGGGTTGTTATTGTGTTCGTCAATCAATAGAGTTTAATGTTTGGTTGATAGAGAAGAATTGAGCACGAAATGGAAAAATTTGGTGGGAACTAGTAAGGCTTGATTTATTGAAATCACTATAATGAAGATGTATCAAGGTTCAAGGTAGAAATTTAAGGTTTGTATAATCATCAAAAGGACATGACAGAATTGAGAAGTATCAGAATGAATGTTGGTAGTAGATGTAAGAAAATTATTTTCGGGTTTGTCCAGAATTGCGAAGCATGTAGGAGATGGATTAGTGAAGTGTGAATTTGAGGTGTTAAGGCATGAGACAAATGTAGGTCTTAATCATGAATGAAATTCAAGTTGGATTTTGTTGGAGATGTGACTCTTGAAACGAAGCACTAAACCTGAAGGAAGTTTGTATGTTGTAGGTGGTATAGTTCTGGAATGTTGTCGAAAAAAATTTGAGGAAGCTTAGATCTCCAAGCAAATGTGAGGATGAAATTATTAGAGTTATAATTAGAACAACATACAGATAATAACACAGTGGTTTGGCGTAATTGTGCGACTAAAGAGAAATCGAGGATTTGTGGTCCATGGAGATATTTAGGAGTCCTCGGCGGTAATGATTGGATGATTCGTACCAAGTGGATGTATATGAGGCTATGTGACATAACTATGGGCGATAGGATCAAAGTTATAGGAAAATAAGGAAAAACTCAGTGGAGCTTGAGAAGATTATTGGACCGCTTGTGCATTAGAATAACCTTAAGTGCAAGTTGCAAAGAGCGTTATTACAGTTAGGTTAAGATAGTTTAAGCCACCATCATGGTTGTCGGCTACTTATTGACAAATTGAGGAACTGA
This sequence comes from Cicer pinnatifidum, assembly GCA_037974775.1. Classification (NCBI taxonomy): domain Eukaryota; kingdom Viridiplantae; phylum Streptophyta; class Magnoliopsida; order Fabales; family Fabaceae; genus Cicer; species Cicer pinnatifidum. The sequence continues at coordinate 47,200,673 of JBBPBR010000005.1, read as the reverse complement.
TCATCCTTAATCTCTTGTTGATAGTAACAAAATCATGTTGAATGGAACGAACGAGTCTTACCGGCTATGGTAATGTATAGAGTTATTAAGCACCCTATGAAAAGGGGTAAGCAACACTTTCTTCCAGTGGGCCGGGTGTAAGACCCATAATTTTAAAGTGTACTTTATGTTTTTGGTGTATTTTTGGTATTGAGCTCGGAGGCTTTTTAGCCAAAGTTATTAATATTTTGGAGTTTATATGATCAAAAAGATATTTTGATGCCCGATTAGAATTACTCGTCGATAAAGAAATTAAATTAACTGCGCTGAATCTTTTACGAAGAATTTAATGCGTTATGGGTAAAATTGTAATTTAATAAATATCTAAAGATTTTGAGATATTTGTTAATTATAATTAATATATATCAATATGTATATATATATATATATATATATATATATATATATATATATATATATATATATATATATATATATATATATATATAGAAAAAGAGGGGAAGGAATTGAAAGGAAAAGAAATAGAAAGGAAAGAAAAAGGAAGAAAGGAAAAAAGAGAGAGAGAAACAGAACATTTCCCTTCTTCTTCCTCTGCCCGCGCTCAACCATTATTCTCCCTTCCTCCATTGTTGCTCGTTTTTGCTTTCTTTTCTTTCCTTTGAGTTCGAAAATTGATAGTGGGTGATAGGACAAGGATTTCTCAACTTCACTCCTCCTCTTTGATTCGAAAACGGAGAAAAACGGTATTACGAATTCAAACACAAACCTCCCCGTTTCATCTAGATCTAAGCTTCGTTTTGCGAAGAGATATAAGGGAAAGTTGCTCACTACCACACTACGGTGCTAGGGGACCAACTTTGGAAGCGGCATTGCGAGCGGAGATTTTACCGGATTTGCTCGCGGTATTGTAATCGCACGTTACAGCTAACGTGAAGGTAAGGGCTCCTTCCAAACTTTTAGTTTGCATTTAGGGACTTATCTGTGGTTGTGTGGAAAAGGATTTTGTTAGGGTTAAAGTGTTGATTTGGGGGAAAATGAATCTAAGGTTTTATAGGTAAAATCTTAGAGTTAGGTTTTGGTTATATTGATGAATGTTTCATGGAAAATGAATTTACCTCATTTATGTATGATTTTGAGTAAATGAAATTTCTTGTGTTTGAGTGATGGATTATGTTGATTTGTGTCGTTGTATTCGACGTGTTCATAATTGATAATTATTGAATTTGAGTTTGTTTTGTGTGGAATTTGAAAACCATTAAGTTAAACGAGTATTAAGAATGGGGAATCTCTTAATGTCTTGTTTACTTAATGTGTGTTTGTGAAAATCGTTTAAGTTAACTGGGCATTAAGAATGGGGAATCTCTTAATGTCTTGGTTACTTAATGTTGTTTTTGAAAATTGTTTAAGTTAACTGGGCGTTAAGAATGGGGAATCTCTTAATGTCTTGTTTACTTAATGTTTGTTTTGGAAAATCGTTTAAGTTAAAAGAGTATTAAGAATGGGGAATCTCTTAATATTTCGGTTTGCTTGATGTTTTGTTTTGAAAATCATTAAGTTAAATGAGTATTAAGAATGGGGAATCTCTTAATATCTACGTTTACTTAATGTCGTCGTGAAAATGATTTTGTGGAGAAATGAATTGTTGTGTTTTGGCGTGAATTATGTAATAAATTTGTGAATACGGTTGAGTTCGTTCTGTGTGGAATTTGAAAACCATTAGAGTTAAACGAGTATTAAGAATGGGGAATCTCTTAATGTCTTGTTTACTTAATGTTTGTTTTAAAAATCGTTTAAGCTAAATGAGTATTAAGAATGGGGAATCTCTTAATGTCTCGTTTACTTAATGTTTGTTTTGAAAATCGTTTAAGCTAAATAAGCATTAAGAATGGGGAATCTCTTAATGTCTTGTTTACTTAATGTTTGTTTTAGTAAATCGTACTGACCCGTGATAGGTGGTACGTTTACGATTTATGTTTGGTAAGTTGTGCTGACCCGTGATAGGTGGCACCTCGGTAAACAGTACTGACCCGTGATAGGTGGTATGTTTACGACATACGTTTTTGGTAAATTGTGCTGACCCGTGATAGGTGGCACCTCGGTAAACAGTACTGACCCGTGATAGGTGGTACGTTTATGATTTACGTTTGGTAAGTTGTGCTGACCCGTGATAGGTGGCACCTCGGTAAACAGTACTGACCCGTGATAGGTGGTATGTTTACGACTTACGTTTTTGGTAAATTGTGTTGACCCGTGATAGGTGGCACCTCGGTAAACAGTATTGACCCGTGATAGGTGGTACGTTTACGATTTACGTTTGGTAAGTTGTGCTGACCTGTGATAGGTGGTACCTCGGTAAACAGTACAGACCCGTGATAGGTGGTATGTTTACGACTTACGTTTTTGGTAAATTGTGTTTGTCCGTAAGAGACTGCACAGGTGTTTGTCCGTGAGAGACTACATCCTGGTGAATTGTGTTTGTCCGTGAGAGACTGCACAGGTGTTTGTTCGTGAGAGACTACACCCTGGTAAATTGTGAATTGTTGGTTCATCTTCCGTGTGGGTATTGTGTTATAAGTGTTAAGTGTTATGTTTGGAATTTTGTGAAAGCATGTTTGATTGCAAAACTATTTCGAAGCTCACGATGTTGTAGTGATTGTGTTATAAGTGTTAAGATGTGGAATTGTGTATGAATGATTTTGAGTTAGTTTATGTATTTTTGGAAGAATACGCAGGGAAATCGATTGGCATTAAGTCAGGGGCTCAGTTACCCTGTCAATCGATTTCCCAATCGATTGCCCAATCGATTGAATTAAGCCCAAAATTCAAATTTCACTAAAAACCTTTAGGAAATCGATTTGGAAATCGATTGGCTTAGTAGAAATTCTTATTTTGAGTTAGATAACAGATTGCTCATTGATTTATCAATGTCTTGGTTAGTTATGTATTATTTGATTGATTTGAGACTCATTTTGATTTCATTTTCATTTGGTAAGCATGATATGAACTTTTAGCATATGGAAAACCCTTTTAAGATTCATGCTAAGTTGAAAAGGTTATTTTATATATTTAAAAACTTAAATGTTATGTGTTAACTGTTAATTTCGGTTGGTGACCCTTTACAACTATTGTAGAAATCTGGGCTTTGCCCTTAGATGAGAGTCAGGATGATCCTACCGGTTCGTACCCTACGAATGGGAATGTGGATGGGAATGCTTGATTGGAGCTACGTTAGGAGGATCTCACGGGGCGCGTGGAGATCACTCAGGGTGTTTAGTTGTTTTGTAAAATGATCATACTAGGTTGACATAGAGGGAACATATGTCTTTCTTTTGGGTTGCTTTTATTTTAAACTGGAAGACTATACCACTTTTGTTATGTAAATCTTTTGAATACATATTTTGTGAACTTTTTCCGTTGCTTGTAAATTATAATGACTTAATTATTTATTCGAAGATGTTACCTTATTTATTTCTCTGTTTTATTTTAATTTCTTTTGAAAAAAAAATACACCCTCGCTTTGAAAAACGGGGTGTTACACCGGACGAAACAAGTTGTGACTTGTAAGTTGAATTTGAGTACAAACCTAGTGTAGATTGTTACTCATACTTTAAGTTTCGAGGACGAAACTTCTTTTTGGAGGGTAGTAATGTAAGACCCTTAATTTTAAATTGTAATTTATGTATTTTGGGGAAATTTTATGCTGAATTTCTTAGGCTTTTTAGCCAATTTTATGGCATTTTGTGAGTTAAATGCCAAAAATATCTTTTTAGAGACCCGATTAAAATTATTCGTCGATGAATAATTTTATTTAATTACGGTGAATCTTTTGTCGAAGAAAGTTTTTTTTGAGATGAAGCATTTTTCAAAAAAATTCATCTGCCCATTGAATTGCGGCGATAGTAGATATTTTTCTAAAAAAAGTGGTTTGTGACGTGACACACGTAATGATGATTTTTATAAAAAATATCTAGATATTTGTAAATATCTAGATATTTGTTTAGATATTTATTATTATTATTATTATTATTATTATTATTATTATTATTATTATTATTATTATTATTATTATTATTATTATTATTATTATTATTATTATTATTATTATTATTATTATTATTATTATTATTATTATTATATATGCATATGAAAGGCAAGAAGGAAAAAGAAAACTTTTCCCTGTTTTACGTTTTCCCTCCACCTTCCTTCTAAAAACCAAAGTGTTGGTTTTGAAAAGAAAACAAACATAAACCTCAATTTATATACTACATCTAAACTTTCATTCGAGAAGTGACAAAAGGGAAAGTTGCTCATTGCCATGCTACGCTGCTAGTGAGCTAGTTTTCGACGCGACGTCACGAACTTAAATTTTACCAGAATTAATTACGGTACCGTAATCGCGTGTTAGAGCTATCGTTAAGGTAAGGGCTCCTTCCAAACTTTTAGTTTGAATTTAGGATATTATTTGTGATTTTGTGGAAAAGAAATTTGATGTATTTAAGGTGTCATTTTGTGAAAAATTAATTTAATGTGATTATGTGTAATTTAGTGGAATTTAAATTTGAGGTGTGGTTTGTGGTGATTCAAGTTTGGTGTGATTTAAATGTTCATAATTATTGTTATGAATTTTTGAGATGTGATTTATTTGTGGATTTTGTAGAAAATGAATTGATGAAATTTGGTGGTTTATGTGTAAAAATGTGGAATTTTGAAATTGGGTGAGTTATGTTTGAATTGTTGAAATTTAATTGAGGTGTTATATGCGTGTTGTGGAATTTTAAAATTGGGTGAGTTATGATTGAATTTGATGTGTTTGAGTTACGTAATGAGTTATTTTCAAATAAATGAGTTTGAATTGAAGTTGAAATTTTACGAAAAATTTAGAGTTGTTAAATTTGTGAAAAAGTTCAAATTTTAACTAAGTTAAAGAGTTTGAACAAAAAGACAGATTGAAATAAACAATGGTTAGAGTTTCAAATACTCTTTTAATTACTCTTTGATTGAGTTTTAAAAAAAAAAATTTATAGTATTTTATTAACTCAAATATTTCGGTGCTTTAATAGTCGAGTATGTGAATGTTAAATTTGGAGAATATTTGTTTTAAGTAAATAATTTAGATTATTTAATTTTAAGAGTTTAGTGTGTGAGAAAGATTTAATTTTAGGAATTTTGTTGCGTGTGGGTTAGTTTTATTGTAAACAAATTGTTATAAATATTTATGTTTATGTAGTTAGCTCATTGAGTCTCGAAAATGAATTGAGACCGTTGGCACCGAGTTAGCGGTGGGGAGAACTCTGATATATTAATGTTGTTGTGGTGATTTATGGTTGAAAATTTTGGAGATTGAATATGGGTGATTAATGTTTGGAAATTTTGGTGATTCATGTTTGGTGAAATTGTTGTGTTCATAATTAATATTATGAATTTTTTAGAAGAAATTTATGTGTGACTTGGTGGAAAATGAATTTAATTCAATTTAGGTGTGAATGGAATTTGGAGATGTGATTTATGTGTGGTTGTGGAAATTTTAATTTGTGTGAATAAATATGTTTGAGTATGCTTTGTGTTGTGTTTGAAATATCATTAGTGTTAAATGAGTATTAAAAATGGGGAATCTTTTAATAGCTGCATTTACTTAATGATTATGGTGAAAAGAGTTAGAGTATGCTCATGCATTTCATAGTACATGGTGACCGCGATGGGGCCATGGTGATAGTGGTGACCATGATGGGCCACAGGATGATGCCATGTGAATTGTTGGTTCATCTTATACTTGCGGGGATTGTCGCGTCGTGCTGAACTGTGAGAGATTGCACTCTAGAATATGCTGATTTGTGAGCGATTGCACTCTAGAAAATCGTGCTGGTCTATGAGAGACTGCACGCTAGTAAATTGTGCTGGTCTGTGAGCGACTGCACTCTTGTATGTCGTGCTGGTTTGTGAGAGACTGCACTCTAGTAAATCGTGCTGATCCGTGAGAGATTGAACCTTGGTAATTAGTTCTGGTATGTGAGAGGCTGTACAATTATGATTTACGCCCTTCGAGGAGGGTTTTGGTTTGGAATTTCGGAATCATGCATTTTGGCATATACGCATTGCATTAGAGTGTTTGGCATGCGAGTTATGTTTGTTTTACTATGATGAATGTATATACATATTCGGTTGTTGTTGTGATTTGTCTTAATTGCTTTGAGGTGTGAAGTTGGGTTGATTAAGTTTTGATGTAATTATGTGTTCATAATTGATTTAATGAATATTCGAAGTGTTGATTGATTCAGAGATATTTTAGAACTGAAAATCTGCATTTTCTCTTTTGTATTCGGCTATGACAATGCAGTGTGTTAAAACTTCATTTTTAAACATTGTTTATGCATTTTTGGACATATGAAAACTCTTTCGAGGAGTATGCTAAGACGAAAGGTTCTTTTGAGCATTTGAAAATATAAGAATTTTGCTATGTGATATTTGTTAATTTCAGTTGGTGACCTTTACAATTATTGTGAAAATTTGGGCTTTGCCCTCAGATGAGAAACAGGATCATCCTACCGGTTAGTACCCTGGAGATGGGAAAGTAGTTAGTCATACCTGACCGAAGCTGTGTTAGGAGGATCTTGTGGGGCGCGTGAAGATCACCCGGGTTGTGTAATTTTTGTAGCATGATCATATTAGGTGGTTGTATAAGGACTAGATGTCTTTCTTTTGTGATTGTATTTATTTCATTTTGGAAGATTGTATCTATGCTTAAACTGTTTGATGTCTTTTATTTTGATGTGTCCATGTTCCACTTTTTAATGTGATGTGGGGAAAGTTGAAATTCTTGGGGCAGTGCTTTTGTACAGGTCTGCCGAGAATACCCCAGGGGTATGAGCTATGTCTGATAGGCCTCATAGCCCCAGTGTATTTTGATGTTTGAATACTTTGGATTTTTATTTCAAAAAAAACTATTCCGCTGCTTGTAAATATTTGTTGACTTTGTCATTATGTTATGACTTAAATATTTATCCAAAAGTATTTCCTTCTTTATTTCTTTGTTTGTTTCTTTGTCGTTATTTCTTTGTTTTAAAAAAAAAATACACTCGCGCTGTTAAAAATCGGGGTGTTACACATTCAGTCTCCTCATTCAGAAGACTTTAATACACTAATTCAAATACCTTTAATTACAAAGCACTTGACTCTCCAAGTCAGTCTTCCCAAAAACTTTAAAACCCAAGACTTTTGAGGAACTAACCACTTTGACCCTACATGCCATGTCTAACAACCTAACAACCCTAGATTGAAGAATTAGCTAAACTACTATCGAGTTGAATACAAAAGATTGGAGCTTTAAGTTGTTGCTTCTAACAAAGTTGATAGTTGATAATAATAATAATAATAATAATAATAATAATAATAATAATAATAATAATAATAATAATAATAATAATGATAATAATAATAATAATAATAATAATAATAATAATAATAATAATAATAATAATAATAATAATAATAACTCTCACACTCTAAGAAAAGAACACTAAGAAAATATTTCTAACTTGAACAAGTGTTTCTCTCTTTGAACTCCAAGATAAATAATCTCCACTTCAAAAAATTATCAATATTTATCTCCATTAAGAGCATTATCTTTAACACAAGTTGGATTAATCATTATTTCAAAAACTATCTCACCCCTTACCTTATTTCGACCCTTTCTCAAACACATCAATCAATGGGATTTTCAATAGCAACTGTAGATCAATAACGTACACTAACAAATCTGAATCAATGGTGAGTTCATAAAACCACCAAGATGTGACTCATAAATTATGCAGTCAAAAACATATTCGAACAAAAGTGGTGATCAGAATCGGTCAAAATAGCTCGCCCAACGAATGAAATACAGCTGTTTCTGATGAAACAGAGCCACAATTAATACAATTGATGCCAAAAATGGATTAAGTGAACGATATTGTGTGAGATAGAGGTTAGTATCAATTAAAATGGCAAAGAATTGGTGGGTGTGAATTTGAGAGAATTAAGGTTTACTGGTTGCGTGCTACTTGGTTATGGCATCTTGTTTTTTGTTTTTTGTTTTTTGTTTTTTTTTTTTAATTGCAGATAGCAGATGTACAAGTACAAGAGGAAAATCGTAAGGTCCAACACAGGGGAGTACAGACTGAGACAAAAATGATGGTGAAATGAGTAACTCATATGGATAAGAAAGAAAAACCCAAAATTATATTGCTTTAACTCAATGAAGTTGGTTTGCCTAGTGATATTCTTATAAACCAAAATTGAGATCGTTATAAATTTTCAGTTTGGTTAAGGCATAATTTACTTTGATTTAAATCATGCCTTAACTAATTCTTGTAATCAATTATGTGATCATTGATTGTTGTATGAGTGTACTTGATCACCTATCTTGAATAATTCACTTAAGAACACAAGTTAAATAACAACACAATTAGAACCATAATTAAAGATTAATTAATTTGTTTGTTTATCTTCAAAACACTTGATTTGAAATTTTGCCTCAACAATATTTGTTTATTTAGTTAAAATTTAACTGTTGGATGATAGCAATTAAAATTTCTAAGTCATAGTCAATCTAATTAGTTAAGATTTAATAATTGAATAATCTAAGTTAGAATTTTTTAATAATTTTTATTGCAATTAGGTTAGATCTAAATGTTGGATAATCAAAATGATAATTTCTAATTACTTAAGATTAAACCGTCGTTATATGAAAACTGGAATTTCTAAGTTATTGTTTGTTTAATTAAGTTAGATTCTAATTTCAATGATCCAATGGTCCAATATAAACTAATTGAACTGACACACTATGACTTAAAATTTGGAATTTCGATAATCCATTAATTTAATATTTATAGTTGATTTTCAACAAAGAAATTTAATTAATATAACACATCTAATAAATTAGCGAACAAGATATAGAAATAAACAACTTAGTTTGGTGGTAATGTATTTGAAATAAAATTCAAGTACTTAGTTTCAAACCTTGTAAGCTCCAGATTTAAATTTCAAAATTAAAAAAAATACTAAAAAGATAAAATTAAGAATGTATCAAAGAATTTTACATATGCTTAAATCAGGGAGCATCAGGCTTGCAAGGTGCACCGCTTACAATGTGGGTACCTTAGTTACAATGTGAGTAACTATTATTCCTTAAATTTGAAAAAAATTTAAGGTGATTAGTTCTTAATTGTTGGTTAGAAATAAAACAAACGATGGAGATGAATACCTTTGTTTCTCGTTCAAATCAACTAACCTAATATAGACAAATTAGCTATTTTAAAGCTCTCTAATAAAGTATAGCATTAATTGGGTTACTAACTAGCATAGCAACTTCATTTTTTTTTTTTTGTCTCTTTTTCTTTGTCAACAGATACTATAGCTAGTCAAATATATTCAGAAAAAAGAAATTAGTTTAAAAAAAAATCATAAAAATAAAGAATGAAATATGAGTTTATTTGAAG
>JBBPBR010000005.1:47161350-47182061 GCA_037974775.1 Cicer pinnatifidum | reverse complement strand
CATTCAAAATTCAAACAATAGACATGAATAAATTAGAAACAATGACCAAAATTATTGATGAAAATATTTGAGAGACTATTATTTTAAAAAAAAATATTAGCGATATTATAAACGAACTATGTTATAGGGATACAAAACTTATGTAACCTAAAAAAGAATACACGAGGAGATATGAAAGCATTTGAGGATTTCACACATATTACAAATATATGATAAATAAATGAGAAAAAAATAATAATTTTATTAAACTGTCTTTATAAACAATTGATTGGTTACAATTATTATAATTTCATAATAAAGAGGTAGTAAATTGAGACAAATGTATATAGTATTAATTAGAGGAAAAAATTGGTAAAAAGAAATTAAAATTATATTAGAAACCAAAAACGACAATTATATTAGTACAATTATTATAAATTGGTATTAATTAGAGATTATGGGGGAGTAGTTAATAGATTCACACTCAACTATTCTGATTTTTATCTATAAATAGAACGATATTACTTTCTCTTTACATTCACATTTTTCTTATCATCACTATAAGTTATTGCAAAGTAATTAACACATACACAAGCAAGAAAAATGTCAAAATCCAATGATCTCCCAGATTGTTACAATTATAAGGCACCAATTACAATCACCCCATGTGGACCAACACCAAATCACTCTCTCTATCTCTCTAATCTTGATGACCTAATGTACATCAGGTTTTACATGCATTATGTTTATCTCTTCAAGAAATCTGTAGACATAGATACCTTAAAATCTTCTCTATCAAGAGTTTTGGTGGATTACTATCCTATAGCTGGGAGGTTGAGGACCAGCACGGAGGATGAGAACAAGTTGGTGGTAGATTGCAATGGAGAAGGTGTTTTGTTTGCTGAGGCTTCCATGGATATCACTGCTGAAGAATTACTCATTCCTTGCATCACACAAATTAAGTCATTGAAGAAGCTTAAGTGCAAGGGGAATACTAAAAAGTTTTTAGATACTCCTCTTCTTCTAATTCAGGTTAGAACATGTGAATCCCCTAACACATAGTCATTAATTTGATTTTATGACTTTGATCATATATATATATATATATCTTCTTACTTAATGTTTAGTGAAAATCGTATTCTGACTAATTTTGTTTATGAGCATTATAATTTAGTTCATATATTCATGTACAAAATATTGAAAAATCACAGTATTATTAAAACACATCATTTATCTAATTGATGAGTGATAATTAATTAATCAATAATAAATATTTATTTTGTATAATTTATATAAGTGTATTATCATTTTTTCTCTTAAATCAATAATAATTGAAAGATTTTTTTTAACTACTTAGACCCCTCTTAAACAATAAGTAGAGCAGTTTTTCAACTAGATCATTTAAAAACACAATTTTTTTTAATTTATTTATTCAAAGCAACTAATTTTCAACCATCAAAAGATAAAAGCAACTTTTTTATAAAGAAATGAGTAGTTTGACTTTGTGTGTATGTTATTTAAGCATTGTTAATAATTTAATTTTTCTCAGATAACAAGGCTTAGTTGCGGAGGAATGAACTTGTTCATATCTTTAAATCATGTTTTGTGGGATGCCACTGGTGTATCACAATTTTTAAATGATTGGGCCTATCTTACAAAAAATCCTAATAGTAATTTGACAATTAAACCATATCATAATCGAGAAATATTAAAAACTCGAGAACCCCCACAAATAAAATTCCCTCACCCAGTATTCATGAAAGAACCGGAACAGACTAATCGTGAACAAAACTTTCTCATGTGGTTGCTACTCCAAGAAACTGTCCATACATCAATCACCTTTGGAGCCAACGAGATACTTCGCTTAAGAAAACAATGTACACCATCATTATTCAACTATGTCACAGACTTTGAAGTGATAGTAGCACACACGTGGCGCTCGTTTACAAAATCATTGAACATGTCTCCTACACGTGTTGTGAATATTTGTTTCACTGCTAATATTAGAAAGAAATTGAAACTTCCAAAAGGATTTTATGGGAATGCATTTGTTCTCGTTTCTGCTGAGAACACAGTGAATGATTTAGTGAGTTCTAATAATCTAGATTACTGTATAAAATGTGTACAACAAGCCAAGAGTTATTTGGATGATGAGGAATATATTAAGTCAACAATTGATTTGTTGAAGGACAAAACCTTAATTGTCAATGAATCCACTAATTTTTTTGTATCACAGTTAAATAAATCAGGGATTCAAGATTTGGATTTTGGAGAAGGGAAGCCTTTTCATGTGGACATTTTTGATATGAAATATGGTGTCTTAATTTTACCTGTAATTGGAGATCCTAATGCGGTTAGAGTTTCTACTCCAATTCCCATGAATTTGGTGGACAAATATCATCACTATATGACGAAGATTGAGAGTTGGGAACAAGATGAATAAGATTATGGTGTGGTTAATTAACACTAATAATTTAGTATCTCAACAATAATATCATAATCATAATTTCTATATATTCTTATGAAACTTGAAAAAATTTAAGTAAAATAATTATGGGAACGAACATATGAATTAATTTTATAATATATGTAATCGAGTGTTTACATTTATGTGCATTACACCGTTGAATAATATAATTCTGAATGTGTATTAATATATTTGAAGTCGTTTTTTTTAAAAAAAAATCATCTATTGAATTTTTTATTTTAAATTAAATTCGAATTAATATTTAATGTAATATATCTCATCTCTAACATATTCATTCTTTTAGTAGTATTTTTTGTTTTAAAAAAAAAAGGAAGGGAAAGAAAATGATAGAAAGAGTACTAAAAAATTTCCATAGTGGAACACCTTTATTTGATGGGAGGAAAAACAATTTCATGTTGGTCAACATGAAAATTGGTTTTGGGCTTACTCAAGCATAAAAAAGAGTCTTATTTTTTTTTTTAATTTATAAATGGACAAATGTATTCTAATTCAAAAACTCCTTTTATAGTCAATTTTAAGCATAACAACGAGGCTGAGCGGAGACAATTTTAAACATTATCAATCCCGCACCCGCAACTTCAATACCACTCTTGTTCCCGTCCTTGCATCCTAGAGGATGACTTTTTAACATCCTCATCCAACTCGAATGGATTTCCCCGTCCCATGCTAGACCCCACTCCAATAACTGATATCTTTTTTTTTTTTTTTTTTAAAAAAGTGACTTTTGTTTTTAATTTATTTATTCATAGTATTAAATTAAAATCAATAATTAAACTAAATAATAGCATTCAACTCAAGTTCCAAAAATCCAATAAACAAAATAATAAAGTTACATTATCTCAAAATTACTTTAAATTTCCTACAAATCACAATATTTTCATAATCTTCAAACTCTTTAGAAGTGAAAATATCAGTTTGAACAAAATTTCTAAATCAACAAACGAACTAATCCATCAAAACAACAAAAACTTCCAAATCATCAAAACAAAAAAGTTTCAAATAAGTATTTTCTAACGATCATCTTCATCTACAAGGCGGGAGTTGGATACTGAAGCAACACCACTAATCAATAATTCACCTATTTTAACTAATAAAAGTCAAATATTAATTTTTAAAGTGACAAATTTAAATCAAAGAGTGTAGAGAGTAGAATACCTTTCTCGCCAGACTCCATTTCATTGAATAAAATAGCATTTTCATTTTCCATTTTATAATTCAAATCAGCTATCATTATTAATATAGTACAATAGAAACAATGATAATTTAACTTATACAAAATTATTAGCTATTTAAAAGATATTCAAATTTTAATGAATAAATTAAAAGAAATACATGTCTTTTCAACACTCGATAACCAACTTCTAGCACACATCAAGGCTTCAAAAGTCGGCTTCAAAGATATGTCTGCTGGTACTAAATGCAAATTCATAAGCTATAGTAGAAACATGAATCGGTAATACATCATTTGCAATAGCGCTAGCTTGAAGTTTTTTATACTTAATACCATTCAACTTCTACCACAACAAAATATCAAAATATGGACTTCTTAGTAAAACTTCCTCATTTAAATAAACATTAGACTCTGTTTTGATAAATTAAGTTCAAGCTCTTTTTTTCACTGACATACAAATCATATTCTTTTAAACCATCATCCTCAATATTACTAATGTGGGCATCCAACACTTGAAAATCATTACTAGAACCATTACTCATTTTCAATTGATATTCATAAAGTAAATCATAACACAACTGTCGGATTGACTTAACTTGGTAATTAGTATCGTTCCCATCCAACTTAACATAATGATATTAATATTCATGTAACTCCATTTTTTATATAGAATCATTTGGCACATAATCCTACTACAAAACTAATATCTTGCATACTTGCAATTCATTATAGTAATGAACCTATCTTTTCTCTGTATTCGTTTCCACAAATGGGTTTTTCTTTTCCATCTTTGTCCAAACTTGAAGATGGATGCATGAGAATTTTCATTGTTTTAGCTTCATTCATTTTGTATTTCTTTAAAAGATATTTAATGCATTTTTTTGACATATAAAGATTTCATTTTCATATTGTTTGATTTGCATGCCAAAAAAATATGTCAATTCTTTCATCATACTCATTTCAAATTCACTTTGCATGAAATTTAAAAATTCCTCACATATTTTTTTCTTTGTAGATCAAAGATGGTGTCATCAACATATACATGAAAAGTTAGCAAATCATTTGGATAAAATTTTCTAAAAAGTGTAGTATCAATTTTGACTCTAGAAAAACCGTTTTTTATTAAGAAGAAACTTAGTCTTTCATACCAGGTTCTAAGGGTTTGTTTTAGTCCATACTAAGCTTTAATAAATCATAACACAATTTTCAGATTGACTTAACTTCGTAATTAGCATCATTCCCATCCAACTTATTATAAGAATATACATGCAACTCTATTTTGTATCTAGAATCCAAAACAACAACAATCACTACTAGAAAAACTGAATTTAGCGTCGGCCAAAACCCAACGCTAACAGGCAAAAAGCCGACGCTAAAGGCTATTTAGCGTCGGTGTCGGGCCTGGGCTAAAACGGTCGAAGCTAATACATAGCGTCGGCCACATGCAATCCAACGCTACTGTAGCGTCGGCGTGACCCACGCTACGGCGACGCTACCAATGATTATAAACATCCGACGCTAGTTTCATCCGTTGCCACGTCATCTGTAAAAAAACGTTGGCGTCGGCTTGGCCGACGCTAACCATTCAAAAAATTTTAATAATATAGCGTCGGGGTGGCCGACGCTAGTTTGTCAACAATGAAAAGTCAACAAAACGGTTAGGGTCAGATATTCTCAATATGAAACATGAAAGAACATTGAAAGAAATTTGCTTAAAGTCTTCCTCGCCCCCTTCATGAAATGACTTTAATATAATAATTAAAACAAACTGACAAATCAAAACAGAATGAAGTAAAAGTAGACACTGCTCCAAAATAAATATAGAGACTCAGGCAGAGTAACATCTTATGGTGGTTTGATGCACTTCCACTAAATTAGTTCCACTGCAATCACATTTTAGTCTAAAATGCTAAAGCCTTTCCTAGTTTCCCTTAACAAACAACATGGTCTAAAATCATGAAAACAATCAAAGTAAAACAGACAAAAATCATGAAAACATGGCCAATACCCAAAGAAGTAACAAATCTAGTGCTTATTTATTTCTCCAACCGACAGAGATAGCACTATGCGTTTCAAATTACTTTCAGAAATTGACAAAAAAACAAGTAACTTTCAGCAGATTAATAAAAACATCACATATTCACAATGATAGTCTACTAATATGTAAGAATCATATAACTTGCCTCATGAGGTGCAGGCTACTGAGTGCGCAAAGGAAAACAGAAGGACCACAAGCTTAACTGGAAATTATTTTGGACAATAATTAGTAATCAGAGACAGTATGTCAAAATGATGGCACCAAGATACTAATACCTTGTGAAAAAGTTCATCCTCAGGCTTTACATATACAATCACCTCATCATTATCATCACCCAGTTTTCTTTTATGTTCTGCATTCTTGTGCTATATTTTTACAACCAAGAATGAAGTAAAACATCACAAAACAACAAAAGTGTAGCAGAGAAAAAGTTATCTTAACCATAAAATTCAGATATACCAACAAGAGGACAGTAAATACGGAGGAGATACTATAGAAGCGTAATACCTTGTAAATTTTGCTAAGTATTAAATAATGCTTAAACTGGAAGGAATTCCGAAGGTCCTCCGTTGGCTGTTAAGTGTGCAACATGACAATATGTTATAAAGAAAAAATTAATATCCAGCAATCAGAGAGAAAAACATTTTAACACCCTCAACCATTTGATAGTATCAACATCTAACCTCATCTTCTGTGGCCCATGACACTTCGTTAAAAAGAGAATCATAAAGATGTGGTAAAAGCTGGGGAGGAAGGTTCACCATACGCTGTGATACCAGGAGACCCACGTTATGTGTTTGTTCCACTAAAAGTAATCTCAATTGATCAGCAATGCCTTTCTCTTGGCATGCTTTAAGGAGGAGAAAGTCCTTGAATGACATAATACATCTTTGCTCCTAGCAAATTATTAGGCTCAATTTAGATTAGCATCTAGAGTTTTTCAAATAAAATGTTTTCTTTATCCAAACTTACAAAAAAACAAAGCAACCTTGTAAATTTCGTGTTTGTAGATAAGTTAGATGACAACAAATGGCAAATTAACTCTCAGTTAAGTTCGTACGACTATTAGTCATAATTTCTTTTTCAAATTGCCACGTGCCACCAACCATGAACCAAAGACATTAAAATTAGAGCGAAAAATTGGAAATTAAAACAAGAATGAGTTGATTAAGGTTTAATTTCCATACAAAATGTAATATACAAATTCCTTTCTTTCTAGGTTATCAGAAGAATACATTTATAAGTCAGCGTGATGTCAAGGTGACCACACAACAAAGACAGTGGTTATATATAACTATACTCAAGGCACCAAAAAGTATAAGCAAAAGAGGCAAACAGAACAAGCAAAATATCATATGTTATACCATGTGACTTACCATATACCTCCATAAATTAAGAGAGGTAACAAGGGCGAATATTCCTTCATCAACATCATCCTCTACCTTTACAACAGTCCCTACAGTGGTCTGTCCCAAAATCAAGTCTACAAAGCCACTCAAATCCCATTCTTCAACGTCTAGGTAAGTTTGCAGCAAGGTCTTAACCCCATGGAAATCATTGGGTTTAGGATCAAAAAAGGCAAAATCTGCTTGGACAACTCCCTTAAACAACAGAGACCTTATATCAACAAATTTGACTTGCTAATGATAAAAACTTGAAATTTCAACATTTCAAAATATAATAACACAAGTGTTAATGGAAATTGAACCTACAAAGTGGTATAAATCAACTTGATACAGTCAGAGACAAAAGAACATAAAATATATGAAAGATTTTTAGTAGGAAACCTTGGTCCCAAGCTCTTGACATATCCCAAGAGCTAATGCAGGCTTGCCAGTCTCGGGTGGCCTAGCGAGAAGGAGTACCTTGCCAGCCATCTTCTTCTGAAGTATCATATCAACCACAAGGCCGCATGCTTCTCTTGCCTCAGCTTGTCCCACAAATCCAGATGCAAAAAGCAATGCTTTTCCACTAACCTGAACAATAACCAAACCAAAACCCCAAAAAAACTAAACCTTAAAATTGAAGCATCCAATCCATTTGAGCATACATTAAAACTTAAAATCATTATGAATAAGGTTCAAATATAGTAGCATTTATTTTCGAACAAAAATGAAATAATGGAGACAATAACTTGTTAAATTGGTAAAAGAGGAAGAGAATGAACCTCGAGACCTAGGCCTTTTATGTGAGTGTGAGTAGCAACTCGCTATTTCTTCGTCGTGGATTGAACGTCTTCTATTTTCATCTTCTCCATTTCTCTCTAAATTAGGGTTTTAAATACTAATAGCTTAAAATCAAGAAGCCAGGGACGGGCAGAAGAAGACGCGGCGGCGACTGTGGCGGTGTGAGAGAGAGGCTAGGGTTTAGGGTTTAAGAAAGAATTTCCGTCTCAGTGGAGAGAGAAAGAGAGTTAAAGGAGATGAGATGATATAGTCTTGTGACCCAAAAGACGGTTGAGATTTATCCAAGAATCAAAACACTATCACTTCTATTAAATTAAAATGCGTCAAAGAATAATTTTAAAAATTAACTTTATTTTCTAATAATTGCTATAATGGTTTAGATTATAAATTTAAAATTTTAAAATAACGACTAGTTTAAAATATAAATTTAAATAAATTAGCATATGGTCACTAATGACATTAAATGTGAAAGATAATTTCATTATAATTTTTAAATGAATTTTACTATATTTTAGATTTATTATCATTCAATTTTTAAATTTTTATCATTTTAGAACTATTTTTAGATAAAAAATTTAGTTATAATTTTAATTAAATGATGTTTTTCTAGTAGTGAATATCTGGCACATAATCCTATTATAAAACCAATATCTTGCATACTTGTAGTTAAGTATAACTACAAGTATATTTCCTCCGTATTCCTTTTCAGAAATGGATATTCCTTGTTCATCTTTGTCTAGATTTAAAGATTGATGCATGAGAGTTTTCATTGTTTCAGCTTCTTCCATTTTCATATTGTTTGATTTGCATGACAAGAAAATATATCAATTCTTCCATCATACTCATTTCAAATTCACTTTGCATCAGATTTAAAAATTTCTCACACATTTTTTCATTTGTATATCAAAAGATTGCGTCGTCAACATATACTTGAACAATTAGCAAATCATTTTGATAAAATTTCCTTAAAAGTGTAGTATCAATTTTGCCTCTAGAAAAACCTTTTTTGATTAAGAAGAAACTTAGTCTTTCGTACCAGTTTGTAAGAGCTTGTTTTAGTCCATATAAAGCTTTAGTATGTTTAAAGACATGGTTTGGTTTCTTTTGATCTTTCGAACTAGGAGGTTGATGAGCATATACTTGTTTATTTAGAAAACTATTTAAAAACGCACTTTTAACATCCATTTGAAAAAATTTAATAAGTTTGTGAGATGCATATGCAAGAAGGATTCTGATAGCTTCTAACCATGCAACTAGAGTGAAAGCATCATCGAGTTTGATAGCTTCTGATAGCTTCATCCAGTTTGTTTCTAAATACCCATCTTGTGTCAATAATTGTTTGAATTTTTGGATTTGGGATAAGAATCTAGACTTCTTGAATTGCTCAACCCATGAGTTATCAACTATGACTTCTTTGATTGATTTTGGTTCCATTTGAGAGATAATTTCCATGTTGTTGTTGTTGTCATTTTTAAAAAACATTCTTGATTTGATTTTGTGGATGATCTCATGATTGTACGGCTTTGTGGCAGAGTTTGAAATGAAAATTTATTAACAAATTTTGTGTTTCTGAGGAATGATTTGTTGTTGTTTCTCATATTGTTCTTTTTCTTCATTAGACATATTTTGAATATCAAGATCATCAAATTCATGAAATAACACATGCATATTTACCTCCACAAATTTTGTTATTCGATTATGTATGTTATAACCTTTGGAATCAATGGAATAACCTAAGAAAATGACTTTTTTCTAAATTATTATCAAACTTTCCTAGATTGTCTTTGTCATTTAAGATATAACAGTAGCAACCAAAAAGATGAAAGTATGAGATATTTGCCTTTATGTTTTTCTCATACGGTGTTTTTTTATAACTTCTTTTTATTGATACACGATATAAAATATAACAAGAAGTGTTGATTGCTTCAATCTAAAAATATTTCCCAACATTTGATTCTTCCAAGATTTTTCTTGCCATTTTTTATAATATTTTATTCTTACTTTCAAAAACTCCATTTTGTTAAGGAGTTCTTGCATAAGAGAGATTAAGAGAAATATCATTTTCATAAAAAAAAAAAGCTTTTAAAAGATGCATTTATAAATCACGTTAGAACTTTTTTCATTTTGAAATTTTTTACAAAAAGTTTGAAGGGCATCAAAGGAATCAACTTTTGATTTGAGAAAAGTACTCACGTATAACATGAGAAATCATCAACAATAACAAAGCCATATCTCATTCCTCCTAAACTTGTTGTTTTGATAGGACAAAAAAATTCAACATGAAGTAATTCAAGAGGTTTTTGTTTTGAAGCAATATCTTTTGAATGAAAACTACTCTTGACTTGTTTTATTATAGCACAAGCTTCTCATACTTTATTGTTGTCAAAACTTAATTTTGGAGGACCTGTAACAAGATTAAGTTTGGGTAGTTTTGAAATTGTTTTCATGCTAACATGCTTAATTCATTTGTGTCATATCAATTTATCTTTGTTTATGAACATAAAATATGATTCAGTGGGCAATTCTTCAAGATATAAAATTTATATATTTTTCTTTCTTGATCCAATATTCAAGTACCATGTTTTTTTTTAAACATTTTGTAGTTAACCTGCATTTTATATTAATAAACTCTTAGGTACTCATTAGGATCAGGGTCCTTCAGCGTTAGATTTTTCATTAACATTAGATTTTTTCTTAAGGTAGCAGTTTGATTCAATATGACCAATCTTTGAACAATAAGAACATTATCTTCTTTTCTTTCTAGTTCAAAATTTTTTTCATAAGAGTTTTTACTTTTGAATTTTATCAACACTAGATCCAACTTTATCAAACATTCCTACCTGAGATCCCATAATTCTTTCAATAGTTTTAGTGGTTTTAATAAAATTTGACAAATCACTTTTAAGATACTAAATTTCAATTTTGCGCAGAATATTCTCCTTTTGAATTGTAGAACTTTCTTGACATTTAGAAGCTTTAGATGTTTTAAAATGAGACTTGTGTAAACTTTTAATAAATTTTTTAGTTCATCATTCCTTACTTAGGCTTTCTATTTTTCTTCTTTTTCTTTACAAACTTGTGTCATATCAATTTATCTTTGTTTATGAACATAAAATATGATTCAGTGGGCAATTCTTCAAGATATAAAATTTATATATTTTTCTTTCTTGATCCAATATTCAAGTACCATGTTTTTTTTTAAACATTTTGTAGTTAACCTGCATTTTATATTAATAAACTCTTAGGTACTCATTAGGATCAGGGTCCTTCAGCGTTAGATTTTTCATTAACATTAGATTTTTTCTTAAGGTAGCAGTTTGATTCAATATGACCAATCTTTGAACAATAAGAACATTATCTTCTTTTCTATCTAGTTCAAAATTTTTTTCATAAGAGTTTTTACTTTTGAATTTTATCAACACTAGATCCAACTTTATCAAACATTCCTACCTGAGATCCCATAATTCTTTCAATAGTTTTAGTGGTTTTAATAAAATTTGACAAATCACTTTTAAGATACTAAATTTCAATTTTGCGCAGAATATTCTCCTTTTGAATTGTAGAACTTTCTTGACATTTAGAAGCTTTAGATGTTTTAAAATGAGACTTGTGTAAACTTTTAATAAATTTTTTAGTTCATCATTCCTTACTTAGGCTTTCTATTTTTCTTCTTTTTCTTTACAAACTTGGTTATTTTAATGAGCCACATTCCTTAGCAAGAAAATTTGAGTCATTTCACAAATTATCAAATTCTTTTTTCATTTGTTCACATAAAGGACATAATTCAGAATTGATTATCTCATCGTTTTCTAAGTTTCCCATTAGGCACATGTTGACTTCTTCATTTTCTTTTTTGTATGCATCCATAATATGTAATTTGACTCTTATTTAGTTTTGCATTAGAGTGTTCCCTTTTGCTTGAAAAACTTCTTTTGATCGGATCTATTATTCTCATCATTCTTTGAATATTTCTTGTGAGAAGAACTACTTCTTCATCAACTTCTTCTTGACCAATTTCTTTCGAGTCTTCTCTTTCATCTTGTTGTGAAGATGAGCTTTTCTAAAGTTTTGCAAGGCTTTTAAAGCTATTATTTTGTCTTTCTTTGTTGGTTTATCCTCTTGCAGCAGTACTTAATGTGCTCTTAAAGTTATAATGAGTTTTTTCAATTTGAGTGTCTTAAGATTCTTGGCTTGAGTTATGGCTATGACCATTGGTATCTATATGATGGGGAGATATCCCATAATTTTTCTCACTCTATCTTGGATTGAGAATGTGTTACCAAGAGAGTGTATTTCAGTCACTATGGTTGTAATTCTTGAAAATATTTCATCAATGGTTTCTCCTTCATTCATCATAAATACTTCAAACTTTTGTACACCAATATCAATTCATATTTCTTTGACATGTCTTGTTCCTTCATATTGACTTTGTAATGCATCTCATACTTTTTTAGTCGTGTCACATTCATCTGAACAACAACAACCTAGGCAACAACAACAAAATATTCCTCAACAGCAAAACACTGCACCTTCATTAAAGGACCTCGTGAAATAGATGGCTGTCCAGAATCTCCAATTTCAACAACGAACAGATTCCATCAATCAAAATTTGAAAACAAAGATTGGTCAGCTAGCCAGTTCAATCAATCAATTACAGACTCAAGGGTCAAACCAATTGCCTGCACAGTCAGTAGTAAATCCAAATGCTCCCAATGTCAGTTCAATTACATTGAGGTCTGGGAAAGGTGTTGAAATACCAAAGGCACCTGAAACTGTAGAAAAAAATAACAAGGTTGTCAAGGATACTTCGATATCTGAAACTGTTGATGTTGAGCAAAATATACCACTTCCTTTTCCTCAAAGGGCAGTGAAGACTAAGAAAATGGACGAGGCAGATAGGGACAATGAGATCTTGGATACATTTAGGAAGGTGGAAGTGAACATTCCCCTTATTGAAGCAATTAAACAAATTCCAAGATATGCAAATTTTTTAAAAGATTTGTGCACACACAAGAGAAGGTTAAAAGGTAATGAAAGAGTAAACATGGGGCGAAATATTTCAGCCCTCATTCTGCCCATGCCTCAGAAATGCAAAGATCCAGGAACTTTTTCCATTCCATGTACCATAGGCAATAGTCAATTTGAAAATGCTATGTTAGATTTAGGAGCTTCCATTAATGTTATGCCTACATCTATTTTTAACTCTCTTGCTCTTGGACCTTTACAAAGTACAGGTGTTATCATTCAATTGGCGAACAGGAGCAATACTCGTCCCGCTGGACTTGTGGAGGATGTACTTGTTCGAGTTAATGAATTGATATTTTCTGCAGATTTTTACATTATGGACATGGAGGGAGAGAATAAGTCCAACAGGGCGCCTATCATCTTAGGCAGACCATTCTTGAAAACTGCTAGAACAAAAATTGATGTGCATACTGGAACTCTATCCATGGAATTTGGTGATAGCATTGTAAAATTTAACATCTTTGATGCTATGAAACACCCCGTGGAAGAACATTCTATTTTTCAAATTGAATTGCTTGCTGATTTGGTTGATGATACTTACCCAGATATGTTTGCCACTGATTTTCCTTCATTGTCTAGTTTTGATGATACTTATAATTGTGAACTTTGTACAGATACTCAATTGTGCTCTGTATGTGCTGAGATCGAAGCTGCCTTGCAAGTTGATCATTGTACTAATATTGATATTTCTACTAACATAATTGATTTTGCAGACTTAGCTTCGGCCACTGGTGTTGTACCTTCCATTGAACAACCACCGACTATAGAGCTTAAACCACTTCCTGAAAATTTGAAATATGCTTATTTAGAAGGAAATGGCAAGTTACCTGTGATTATTTCAGCCAAACTTGAAGATGAACAGGAACAGAAGCTGTTGCAGATTTTGAGAAAACGCAGGAAGGAAATCGGATGGACCTTGGCTGATATTCCTGGTATTAGCCCATCCATGTGTATGCATAGGATACTACTGGAGGACGGGGTAAAATCAGTCAGGCAGCCCCAAAGGCGACTTAACCCATTAATTTTGGATGTTGTAAAAAAAGAAGTGACCAAGCTCTTGCAAGCAGGCATTATATACCCCATATCTGATAGTCAATGGACGAGTTCGGTGCAGGTAGTCCCAAAGAAAACTGGACTCACAGTGGTTAAAAATGAAAATAATGAACTTATCCCCACACGAGTGCAGAACAGTTGGACAGTATGCATCGATTACAGGAGACTAAACCAGGCAACTAGAAAATATCATTTTCCTTTACCATTCATTGATCAGATGCTTGAGCGTTTGGCTGGTAAGTCACATTATTGTTTTCTTGATGGTTTTTTTTTGTTATTTTCAGATCCATATTGCACCAGAGGACCAAGAAAAGACTACATTCACTTGTCCTTTTGGCACATTTGCCTACAGGAGGATGCCCTTTGGCCTATGCAATGCTTCTGGCACTTTCCAGCGCTGCATGATTTGTATTTTCTCTGACTTGATAGAAAATTGTATTGAAGTTTTCATGGATGATTTTACTGTGTATGGTTCCTCATTTGATGCATGCTTGAACAATTTAGTTAGAGTTTTGCATAGATGTATTGAAACTAACCTTGTGTTGAATTATGAAAAATGCCATTTTATGGTTGAACAGGGCATAGTTTTGGGACATGTGATCTCTAAAAATGGGATTGAAGTGGATCATGCCAAAATTAATGTGATTTCTAATTTATCTTATCCATCTTGCATCCACGAGATTCGTTCTTTTCTAGGCCATGCAGGTTTTTACATGCGATTTATCAAGGATTTCAGCAAGATATCTCTTCCACTATCGAATTTGCTGCAAAAAGATGTCAGTTTCACCTTTGATGACAAATGCAAGAAGGCGTTTGATTTCTTAAAATCAGCACTAACCTCTACTCCCATAATTCAGCCACCCAATTGGACCCTCCCTTTTGAAATTATGTGTGATGCATCTAACTATGTCATGGGAGCAGTCCTTGCACAAAGGGTTGCTTTGAAGTTCTTGTTGAAGAAACCAGAAGCAAAACCAAGATTGATCCGGTGGATGTTGTTACTCCAAGAATTTGATTTAGAGATTAAAGATAAGAGTGGAGTTGAAAATTTGGTGGCATATCATTTGAGAAAAATAGAAATGGATGAGGACCCCATCCCCATTCAAGATGACTTCCCTGATGAGCAATTGCTACAGTTGCGTGAGGTAACTCCTTGGTTTGCTGATTTAGTTAATTATCTAGTTGCTGGAGTCTTTCCTGTAGATGCATCCCGAACACAAATAGACAAACTTAAAAGTGATTCCAAATACTATGTGTGGGATGATCCATATATGCGGAAATTTTGTAGTGATCAGGTGATTAGCGATGTGTTTCCCACTATGAGGCTCAATCCATTCTTCATTTTTGTCATGCCTCTCCAACTGGAGGACATTTTGGTCCTCAACGGACAACAAGTCTTAGACTCGGGTTTCTTTTGGCCCGCTTTGTTTAAAGATGCTTTTGAGATTTACAAAAATTGTGAACAGTGCCAAATAGCAGGAACAACAATCACTCGTAGGAGTGAGATGCCTCAACAACCAATGCTTTTTTGTGAAGTATTTGATGTGTGGGGCATTGACTTTATGGGCCCTTTCCCTGTATCTTTTGGTTATATATGTCTATATTTTACTAGCTTTTGATTATGTTTCGAAGTAGGTAGAAGCAATACCCACTAGGACTAATGATTCTAAAGTTGTTGCAGGTTTTATGAGATCAAATATTTTTTGCAGGTTTGGAATACCCCGAGCCATCATAAGTGATGAAGGCACTCATTTTTGCAACCGCACCAAGGATGCTTTGCTTCGGAAGTATAGGGTTGTGCATAGAGTTTCTACACCTTATCAACCCCAGACTAATGGGCAAGCTGAAGTCTCAAATAGGGAAATCAAACAGATCTTAGAAAAGATGGTGCAGCCAAACAGGAAAGATTGGAGCCACCGACTTGAAGAAGCTCTTTGGGCTCATAGAACAACCTACAAAACACCAATAGGAATGTCCCCTTATCGACTTACGTTTGGTAAGGCATGCCACCTCCCAGTAGAAATAGAGCACCATGCTTATTGGACGGTCAAGAGTTGTAACCTTGAGATGGAGAAAGTAGGTTAGGATTCTATTTGTTATGATTTTAATTATTATAATTCCAAAAAAAATTAATAATAATAATAAAAAAAAATAAAATAAAATAATGGACATTGCATTGCATGCTTTTCATCAGATTTTATGGTTGTAAATGTTGAGAGTTTGTTTGGATTGGCATGATTAGATAGTATTTTGCATTCTTGGTAAAATAAATTGGATAAAAATTCTAAATTATGTATAATTTGTGATAAGTCATTAACCTTTGTGAGATTTTTGAGCCTTATTATGAATGAAATACATTTTTCCATCCTTTTTCTTCTTGTGTGTTATCTCACTCATGATTGCTAGTTACGCCAGAATTTGACTTGACTCTTGTCCGCATGCATATATTGAAATGATTTAGGCATTTGTTTCTAATTAAGCTACCAGCCAAATAAGCCTACCCTACAATTATCCATTTGTTTAAGTCCCTTTGAGCCTAATTACCCCCTTTTTTTTTTATTATATAGCTCATTACGAACCTAAAAGTGAAAAACAATGAATTGCCTCAATCTTGGGGGATAAAGAAGTCTTTCTTTACATAAATTTAGGGGTGCTCAACTTGTTTGAGAGTGATGAAAAAAAAAGAAAGAACAAAGAGAGTATGAAAATAAAAATTAATGATGTTTTGTTGAGTTAGTTAATGTTGTTTTTCTCTCTTCATCAGTACTCCTTTATCCTTTTTAATTTTCAGCCCTAGTCTCCTTAGGATTATCTCACCCTTACCTTGACCACATTACAACCTAAATAAAGACCTTTTGATCATTATCTGCATGTGTTTCAAATATAGATTATAGAGACTTGTCAAGCCTATGGTAGTGCTAGCTTTCATGATGTGTTTTGAGTGTAAACAGTAGCCCAAACACTTTGAGTGTAAACCCTTTGAGAGAATTTTATATCCCACGAGGACTCTATCACTTATGATCCATATTTTAGTTAACTTGTCCTCTTGTTTTCCTTGGTTGTGATAACAAAACTATTCATAATTGCCTTAAGCTAGAAATATTTTTCTCTCTCACCACTTGCATTCATAAAAATATTTGGAATCACATGCATTGTTTTGTTCAGAGTGCAAAAGTTTAAGTGTGGGGGAATTTGATCATAGCATTTGGGCACATGTTTTTAGATTTTTAGTTTGGTATTTTAAAAGCTCTTTATAGCTTAGATTAATATTTTTAGCTTATTTCTAAACTTTAGGTCGAATTCGAATTATAATTTTATTATTTGTGTTTTAATTTTATTATTTATATTTTGACTCTTTCTCACTGTGTAGATCATAACTTGAGCTCTGGATATCGGATTGACACATATGAGTAGGCGTTGGAAAGATAAAAATTTGAGCTACAACTTTTGTGTTGGAAGGAAAGACCAATTCCGAACTTTACTGGGTCGAAATTGCAAATTTAGTAATATGAATTATTGTAATAATTTTAATTAGTGGGCGACTTGTTTTTAAACCCTAAACCCTAAAGTCCAATATCAAGTACTATATATTGGCAGTTTTGTTTCTTTTCTAAAGACGGAAAAATTAGGATTCAAATTGCTACAAGAAATAAATAGTGTTATTTTAATTTCATGGAAGGCTAATTTTATAAGATTAATCCACGAGTTCAGAATTTCATCAACACCTTGAGATTCAGGTTACACTGTCAATTTTTATTCATGATTCTATTCTTGTTTATTTGATTATATTGATATTTTAATTGCTTAAATTGAATTTCAATATGATTGATTAAATTTATTTGATAGAATTTGGTTTCGGTTTCTAATTTAATTGAATTATAATTTTGCGACGCTTGATCGTTAATATTAATATTTTGATGATTGTGATGCTTAATCCAATCAAAGAAACCAAATTCACATAGGATTGATTACGCTTGTTTGATCAATTCTATAGACAAATAAGAATAGAATCATAAATTAGAAATTAAACTCATTGATAGAATCTGTGATAGCTCTGAAACTCGAATAAGTGGATTAATCGTTTTGCTCATCTGCTAAATAAAAAATTCTAAAAAAATCCCTTTTTAATTTCAATTTTCAATTCGGTTATTATTATTATATCAGAAGTCCTTGTGAAACGATTTGAGTTATTACCTTTATTTACATTTTATCAATTGTATTTGACCCGTGTGCGACAGCGGATCATTGTTCTAGATGAACTTTCTTATAGCTCAGCAATTGAAGAATAATTTGATTATTGTTCTTGATGCATGTTTGCTTCTTTTTGCCTTTATCTAGACTTTTGGGTTTGATCATTGTTGAGTAGTCTTGATATTCGTTTATCTTAAGATTTAGATTTTGGGAAATTATTTATTTTACTCCCATCCTTAAAACGAATTATCTAGAATGATATTAATAAACCAAAATGATATAATTATAAACCAGAATGATCTTGATTTGCCCATACTGATATTCTTATAAGCCAAAATTATATTGCTTTAACTAGAATGATCTTGATTTGCCTAGTGATATTCTTACAAACCAAAAATGAGATTGTTATAAATTTTCCGTTTGGTTAAGGCATGATTTACTTTGATTTAAATCATGCCTTAACTAATTCTTGTAATCAATTATGTGATCATTGATTGTAGTATGTGTGTACTTGATCACCTATCTTGAATAATTCACTCAAGAACACAAGTTAAATAACAACACAATCAGAATCATGAATAGAGATTAATTAATTTGTTTGTTTATCTTCAAAATACTTGATTTGAGATTTTGCCTCAACAATATTTGTTTATTTAATTAAGATTTAACTGTTGGATCATAGCAATTAAAATTTGTAAGTCATAGTCAATCTAATTAGTTAAAATTAAATAATTGAATAATCTAAGTTAGAATTTCTAAATGATTTTTATTGTAATTAGGTTAGATCTAAATGTTGGATAATCAAAATGATAATTTCTAATTAGTTAAGATTAAACCGTCGTAATATGAAAATTGGAATTTCTAAGTTATTGTTTGTATAATTAAGTTATATTTTAATTTCAATGAATCAACGGTCCAATATAAACTAATTGAACTGACTAACTATGATTTAAAATTTGGAATTTCGATGATCCATTAATTCAATATTTATAGTTGATTTTCAACAAAGAAATTCAATTAATATAATACATCTAATAAATTTGCAAACAACATATATAAATAAACAACTTAGTTTGGTGGTAAAGTATTTGAAATAAAATTCAAGTACTTAGTTTCAAACCTTGTAAGCTCCAGATTTAATTTTCAAAATTTAAAAAAAAAAAATTAAAAAATTCTAAAAAGATAAAATTAAGAATGTATCAAAGAATTTTTTCCCTTGACATATTATACATATTCTTAAATTAGGGAGCATCAGGCTTGCAAGGTGCACCGCCTACAATGTGAGTAACTATTATTCCTTAATTGTTTTTCTTTATTTTACGACATAATTTAAGGTGATTAGTTCTTAATTGTTGGTTAGAAATAAAACAAACGATGGAGATTAATGCCTTTGTTTCTCCTTCAATTCAACTAACCTAATATAGAAAAATGAGCTATTTTAAAGCTCTCTAATAAAGTATAGCATTGATTGGGTTACTAATTAGCATAACAACTTCATTTTTCTTAGGTCTCTTTTTCTTTGCCAACCGATAGTATAGCTATGGATGGGAATAGGCTAGGCCGTCCGATAGGGGCCTATGGCCTGACCTACTTATGGTCTGGGATGGCCTGACCTATTTAATAAAAATGCTAGGCTCAGACTATTTTTAAAGTCTATTTATTTAAATAGGTCAGACTCATGCTTATAAAAAAGCCTATAAGGCCTGATAGGCCAACATATATATATTTTATTTTTTATTAATATTATTTTCTTAATATTATATTAATAATATTATTTCTTATTTTAAATTCTATCAATTAGACAGTCACCCAATAATCATTCCATATTCAGTAGTCGTTCCATATTCGGTAGCGATTCTATATTTGGTAGTCGTTTCATATTCGGTTACCGTTCAATTAGTTATTAACTCAGTAGTCGTTCCATATTTGTTTAAGAGGTAATAATGGGTGCATTTGATTGAGTAAAAAATCTATTATTTGAAATCAAAGATTATTTTTTAGGGTTTAAAAGATGTTTGTTTCAGATTTTTTTTAAATTATTTTGTTAGAAAAATTATTTTTTGTTTAATATATATCGATTTTTACATTGATATTGGTATGTGAAGAACATCATGAGTAGAACACTTAAATATTTTAATGTGAATAAAACTTTTAAAAAGGCTTCCAGGCTAGACCATACTTTTAAAAAGATCAGGCCGAAAAAAAAAAGTCTATGATAGATCGTAGGCCAGGTTTAGGCATAAAAAATAATTGTAGCCCAGGCTCAGGCCTTTCAAAGCCTGGCCTATTCCCACCCCTAACTATAGCTAGCCAAATATATTCAGGAAAAAAAAAAACTAGTTTAGAAAAAAAAAATCATAAAAATAAAGAATGAAAATATGAGTTTATTTGAAGATTTGAGTTACGAATTTAATGAAATTTGTATTATATTGAAGAATATAATTAATTTGATGGGTTTTATTTGAAAAATTAGATGAAATTTTTGAACTTTTGTAAAAAAAAAAAAATAAAATAACATTGTTGACATTTTAAAACATAAAATATCAAATTGTTACTTAAAATTAAAATAAAGGACCAAAT
>JBBPBR010000005.1:47144414-47155537 GCA_037974775.1 Cicer pinnatifidum | reverse complement strand
TAATGAAATACATATTTAACACTTAACTAATTGATTAGTGAAAGATCATATTCATACTAATTGATGATGAAATCATTTGTCGCCTATATAGTTTATTGAAATGATTATTTAGAAAACATTGAGATGAATTAAATATTTTTTTTAACTAACTAATAAGTAAAGACGGTACTCCAAATGATTTATCGGTGAAAAATTGTATTGCTTTAAGCAGCTGTATTATTAATAGATTTTATTTCCAATTTTTATTTAATGTATAATCAAAATATAATATTCTAAATAAGTATGTATTTATCTTTTAACTAATAAATTAGCAAATGATCGTATTCTAACTAATTGAGTAATAATAAATATTTATCTCGTTTATAGTTACCCATGTGTGTTATAATTTCTATTTTTATGTAGAAAATATTGACAAATCATAGTACTAATAAAATTCATATTAATCTTTGTGTGTGTTATTTAAGCGTTCTTTATAATTAATTTTTTTTTAGGTGACGAGTCTTCGTTGCGGAGGAATGATCTTATTCATATCGTTAAATCATGTCTTGTTGGATGGCACTGGCATGTCACAATTTTTTAATGATTGGGCCCATCTTACCAAAAATCCGAATAGTAATTTGATAATTAAACCTTATCATAATCGAGAGATGTTGAAAATTCAAGAACCCCCGCAAATAAAATTCCCTCACCCAGTATACATGAAAGAACCAGAAGACACTAATCCTGAACGAAACTTTCTCATGTGGTTCATAACCCAAACAGTTGTCCCAACACCAATCACATTTGGAGCCAACGAGATACTTCGCTTAAGGAAACAATGTACAACTTCATTATTCAACTACGTCACAGACTTTGAAGTTATACTAGCACACACATGGCGCACCGTTACAAAAATATTGAACTTATCTCCCGCACGTGTTGTGAGAATTTGTTTCACTGCTAATTTTAGAAAGAAATTGAAACTTCCACAAGGATTTTATGGTAATGGGTTTGTTCTCGTGTCTGCTGAGAGCACAGTGAATGATTTAGTGAACTCTAATAATCTAGATCACTCTATAAAATGTATACAACAAGCTAAGAGTTATTTGGACAATGAGGAGTATATTAAGTCAACGATTGATTTGTTGAAGGACAAAACCGTAATCATGAACGAATCAATAATCTTTTTTGCATCACAACTTAATAAATCAGGGATTGAAAACGTAGATTTTGGCGAAGGGAAGCCTTCACATGTGGGCCCTTTTGGTAGTGATTATTGTTGCATGTTATATCCTGTTAATGGAGATCCTAATGCGGTTAGAGTTCTTCTTTCGATTCCCAATAATTTGGTGGATAAATATCATCATTACATGGTGGAGATAGAGAGTTAGGAAGAAGATGATGGTGTGGTTAACTAACTCTAATAATTATAATTTCTATGCATTCTTATGAAAATTGAAAATTCTTAAGAAAAATACTTTTGGGGACGAACACATGAATTAATATTATGATATAAGTAAATTTAAGTGCATTACACAATTGAATAATGTAATTCTGATGTGCAATAATATATTTGAAGTCCTTTTCTTTTTCTACATTTATCTATTGAATGTTTTGCTTCAAATTCAATTAGAATTAATATTTAGTGAAATATATATCGTCTATGTGGCAGATCCATTCTTTAATACTCTATTTTGTTTTTAAAAAAAGAAAGGATAGAAAATAGGAGAAAGAGTATTAAAAAAATTTCATAGTTTGGTAACACCATTATTTGATGGGAGGAAAAATAATTTCAGTTTGGTCAACATAAAAATTGGTTTTGGGCTCACCCAAACATACAAGAGAATCTTGTTTTTTATTTTTGATAAATGGACAAAAGTACTTCAGTTTCAAAACTCATTTTATAATTAGCTTTAGGCATAGCAATTGGATGAGACGTGTAACACCCCAAATTTTATAATAAATTATTTTTTTAATTAAATATTGTTGTAGATAAATAATTTAATATTATATTTATTTATTTTATAATTTTAAATATTCTCTAATGATGAAGTATTTTAATTTGAGTATTTAAAATTTATAAGTATAATTATAGTGATTATTTTGAATATGAGAATTTTAATGATTAATGTATTTTAAAAAGATTAATTACATGATTTTATAAAATATTAGTTTTGAAATATTAGTAATATTTTATAAATTAAATTATGTTTAAAAAGAAAATTAAAAGAAGTGAGCAAGATGTGTTTTGTGGATTAGGCCTCTATACAAGAGTAAAATTTAATTAATTAATAATAATAATAATAATAATAATCAAAATAAATAATAATAATAATAATAATAATAATAATAATAATAATAATAATAATAATAATAATAATAATAATAATAATAATAATAATAATAATAATGCCAAAATGTTAGAATCTCAATGTTGTAGGCAATTATTGATTAGAGAAGTTTAAATTCTAATAGTAGAAAAATGTTTTAAAATGTGTAGTTATAATACTTGATCATATGTAATGCCACAAAGAACTGAAAATTAAGCAAGCTTACTAGGGGTCAAACTAGAATTTGAGTTGTATAATTCTTTTAAAAGATTAAGTGTAGGGTAAAATTACATTTTTTTTGGCTTGAACTTCGAGGACGGAATTCTTTTAAGGAGAGTAGAATTGTAACACCCTAATTTATTTATATTTTTAAATATTTATCTATCTTAGTGACTACCTAAATATATTATTAATAGTTTATACTATAATTTGTGTGTTTAAATTGCTAGGTGATCTATCTATGAGATTTACAATAGTCTCACATTTTTATAGGTGTTATATATACTTCTTGCTTCGATAAATTGTAAATGTTGTTTTAAATATTATTGTCATTGAAGAAATGTATTGTGTTTTAATCCAATTATTTGGGACTAAATATAGTATAAATTATTGTAATTTGAGTACGTTGCAAGGTGTTTTCATATCCTTCTTATAAAGGTTTAATTATATATTTTCAAGTTTTAATTATTCTATTGATTTAAATATTAATTGCAAGGCCTTTTAAAAGGATGGCAACACATGTTTAGTCCAAGTACATTTAAATCAAAATTTCACCTTCCTATCTGCAGCGACAACACCAGACCTCTTTTTAAAATATTTCAATTCTTTATTTCCTTTAATTTCTTTTCCTTTTCTTTACTACCCAATTAAAGCTAACCTAATAAATCATTCTCTTGTATTACAAGCGCCGCTGCCATTTTATTTCCCTAATATCACGTGCTGCCAATTCCAATAAGTCTTTATTTATATCCGCTTAAAACCATACAACTATACCTGCATCAAAGGTATAATCTCTTTCTATTAGTGGAACCTTGGTTGTCCACGGCATAACAACTCAAACCCACATCTTCAATGCATCTAGTGATTTCTTTGCAGGTTGGTCTCAACAAATTTCCTTGCCTTGATTCATGTTGTTTTGTATTTTTAATTGTAACTCCAACCTGGAGTGTTTGTAACATGTTACTCATTTATAAAAATAAAATCTTTTGGCATTTGCAAGGTTGGACTCTTAGCGCTTTTATAATGGTTCATTAGAAAAGACTCTAGAATCATCCACTCAATAATTTAGATTTCATTTAAATTAAGCCATTGATTCCTTCACTTGATTCATATTTGATTCACAATTTTATTGTGGAAGATATTCATTTTTTATTGAACTCGTGATTTTTCTTAAATTTTTGATTCCTATCATCAACTTAGAACTCCCATTTAATGAAAATGGCTGCTTTATTGGGTTTTGAATTGCTCATATTGCTACATCTTTTCATCTATGAAACATCAACAACAACAAAAAATAACCACATGTATGTAACCTCTGTTTTTTTTTTTTTTTAAAAAAAAAAGATGATGTATTTCACGGAATCGTGTTTCATGTTCATAGATTCCAAGCCTAGAATTTTGAGAGTATTTACTTATAATTATTGTCTTCATGCCTTATTTTTATTTCAGCGTGTGGAAATAATTCTCCTAAAAACATATCATAGCTTGGAGCTTTCAAACATGAGTTGTACTGGTTGATATTTAAATTGTTTGGAACCGTTGCAGCCCAAATCACCACAATTTATTCGTGTTGTTATTTCACTTGGTCCAGGTAAGGGGTGAGAGAGCGTTTGAATTGATTATGAGTATAATATATTGTGAGATGAACGGGAACACCGTATTTCTCAACGACTCATCCGAGGCTTGCTACGTACGGCAGTAGCCCTTTGAGAGATAAATTGATTAATTTGAAATATGAGAATTGTGATATTAAAATGTGAAATAGAAATTTTTATAAGGTGTTGATTGATTTAATTTTCGATACTTGTGTGGTAGTTGATATTTGTTATGATTGTGACGTAGGATGTTGAATGAAATTATGTGTACATGTTTGATTAGATGAAATTATGTGACGTGATAATAAAATATGGATGCATGGTTTGATATATGCTTACGTGATGATAATGATGATTTTTCATTGATGATAGTGATGTTATAAAATTGTGATGAGTTTATACGATGATCATGATTATTTATGATTAATGATATTATAAAATTATGATGAAAATATTGAAGTACCCCATACTTGATGAGATAGTGATGATTCTTAAATATGGTGCTCTTCATAGAGTAGTCTAAGCTAATGGGGGGAGAAAATAAATATTGTGAATTTGTGAAGTGGAGATTATTTTGTCATCATATAGGTAGGACCTAACAAGCCTAGTGATTCTGGAGAAGTACAACTGAATGAGCCTGATCGTGGCGGTCTGCTGTCGAGCCTTAAGGCAAGATTGTTAGACCTTGGAGGTATTTCGGTGGGGAATTCCTAGGTGACTTGGAGGTAGGACTCCAAATGTCGGGAGCTGCCATGCAACACACGTTTACCTCGACTGTCACGTATATGTGTCTCGGGTTTAGTTGAGGGGATCTATGAGGACAGGGCCAAATTGAATTGTCCGTCCACCGGGATGGTGGCATAGTATCATGGCCTCCTAACCAAGTACTTCAGAGTTAGAATGGTACCACATTGTGAAGTAGAGTCTAAGCTCATGCATAACATTGCATTTCCTTGTGATTGTTTTATTGTGATTGATGTGTTGCAAAGGTAATAATAATTAGATGATTGATGCATATTATAATGAGATGATTATTTTACTTGAGTGACTTTGATGTTATAATATGATACTATTTAATTAAATATTTTGATATATCGTAAAGTGATTATGATACGGTTCTATTATGATTATTTGCGTGTTCTTCTTACTCGTATTATACTATTAACATGATTTCAAAACTCACCTCCTTCGTTGTTTGTGTTCGACTGGCTGGGCCTGCGTTTGCGAAATCGCAGTTATTATAGGTTAATGAGTCTTGAAGTTCAAGTTTGGGAGGAACCACGCTCTGATAGGTGATACCGGGAATAAGGTTTTTTTATTTTTATTTTTGAGGAAATGTGATATCCTAAATTAAATATAAAGTTTTTTATTTTCTTGAAAATATATTTTTATTTATCCGCTGCAAATGTCATAAGAATGTGATATAAATTATTATATATATTATTTTGGGATTTAGGGTGTCACAAGACGGATATGATTTTAAACAATACCAATTTTACACCTGCAACTTCAATACCACCCTTGCCCCTGTCCCTACACCTAGAAGATGATTTTTTAACATATATTGGGGTTGAATTTCCACGTCTCATTCCCACCTCCACTCCAAAAACTGGTATCTTTTATATAAAACAAAATATGACTGTTGTTTTTGAATTTATTTATTCATAACATCAAATTAAAATTAATAATTAGATTAAATAGTTGCATTCAACCTAAGTTCTAAAATTCCAATAATTAAAATAATAAAGTTACAATATCTCAAAATTAGTTTAAATTTCCTACAAGTCACAATATTTTCATAAACTTCAAGCTCTTTAGAAATGACAATATCAATTCGAACAAAAGTTTCAAATCAACAAATAAACTAATCCATCAAAATAACAAAAAATTCCAAATCATCAAAGTAAAAAAGTTCCAAATAAGCATTTTTTAATGATCCTCTTCATCTTCATTTTCAAGGCAAGAGTTGGAAACTGAAGTAACAAGACTGATCAACAATTCACCTATATTAAAAATGAAAAGCTAAATATTAACATTTAACATGACAAATTTAAATTAAAGAGTGGAGAGAATAGAATACCTCGTTAGACTCCATTTTATTGAGTAAAATAGCATTTTCATTGTCCACTTTAGAATTCAAATCACCTATCAATATCAATATAGTATAATATAAAAAAATGATAATTTAAAATATACAAAACTGTTAGCTATTTTGAATATATTCAAATTTAAATAAATAACTTTAAAAAAATACCAGTTTTCTCGGCATTCCATAACCAACTTCTAGCACACATCAAGGCGTCTAAAGTAGTACAATGAAGTCGGCTTCGATGAGGACTTAAGTTGTGTCCACTGGTACTGAATACATATTTAGAAGCTATAGTAGAAACATAATTTTCCAATACATCATTTGCAATAGCTTCAAGTTTTGGATACTTAACACCATTCAACTTCCACCACAACAAAACATGAAAATCTGGACTTCTTGGTAAAACTTCCTCCTATAAATAAACATCCAACTATGTTTTGACAAATGAAGTTCTAGTTTTTTTTTTCCTGACATACAAATCATAGTCTTCTAAACCATCATCCTCAACATTACTAATATGGGCATCCAACATTTGAGAATCACTACTAGAACCATTTTTCATTTTCAATTTATATTCATAAAGTAAATCGTGTAGGGGATTGATGTTATTGGACTCATCAAGTCTAAGGCTTCAAATTGGGCACCTATTTATCCTAATACCTATAGATTATTTCACAAAGTGGGTTGAAGCTGCTTCTTATGCCAATGTGACGAGGAGTGTGGTTGTTAGATTCATCAAAAGAGAATTGATTTGTCGATGTAATTTTCCAAATAAGATTATCACTGATAATGCGACCAATTTGAATAACAAAATGATGAAGGAGTTGTGTGATAGTTTCAAAATTCAACACCATAATTCTTCATCATATTGTTTTAAAATGAATGCGGCTGTAGAAGCAGCAAATAAGAATATAAAAAAAAATCATACAAAAAATGGTAGAGACATATAATGGTCAGCATGAAATGATTTCCTTTCCATTAAATGGCTATAGAACCTTTGTTCGCACCTCTAAAGGGACAACTCATTTCTCATTGGTTTATAGAATGGAAGTTGTACTCCCCATTGAATCTCATAGAATAAAAACAATGATAGCTCTACATCATTGTGAGTTATATAAAAAAAGACTTAAAAAATCTACGACAAAAAGGTTATTCCTCGAGAGTTTCAAGAACCAGACTTAGTGTTAAAGAAAATATTGTTCATAAAAAAAATTCTCATGGAAAATGGACCCTGAACTATGAAGTACCATTAATTGTGACAAAGGCTTTCTATGAGGGAGCTCTAATACTCGCAAAAATAGATGGAGAGAAATCTCCATTTCCCGTAAATTCAGTTGCAATCAAAAAATATTATGCTTAGACAAAACAACATGATTGAAAAATGGGCTTGCAAGGTTGTTAACTTGAAAGGCGACCTAGGAAAAAATTATAGCATCCCAATAGATTGAAAACTTGGATCGTGGTCCATGCAAATGTTAGAAAGAAAAAAAAGATCAAGCGGTTCAAATTGGGCCAATTATTATTCTTGGATAACTTATAGACACGATAACTCGATAAATTCTCAAGATATATAAAAAAAAAAGGGCAATCATTTTAAATGATAGACTTTGCTTTGTCTAAAAAAAAGTCACACAAGATGTACGAAGAGTCGTCATGCGAAAACGATATTTGTTTCCATCCATCCTTTGAATCTTGAGGCATAGAAGATCATAAGGATAAGGGAATTAAAGAAACAAACAAGAATTTATCTATAATACATGATACATATACATCATGCATCTTACATTCATAATTTACTTATACTCACACGAGCCATACATCTTCATTCATACTTTATCTTTCATACTTTACCTATACTGAATAACATTGCACAATGCATAACACAGGCATGAATCATTCATATCTTATATTTATATTTTATCAATACTCAGCAACCTGGTGTTACATTATTCATTATATGTGTTCATTTACATTCTTATTGATCTGCGCATTGAAAAAAGCCGAAGATGATCATACATTTTTGTCGACTTACGCATCGATAACTAATCCGACAACGATCATTTATATTTTTGTCAATATACGCATTGATAAATAATTCGAAGACGATCATTTTCATTCATGTTGATTTTATTTTCATTTATGTCGATCTGTGCATCAACAACCAATTCAAACACAATAACTTTTTATTCATATCAATCTACACGCACCAGTAACAAATCTGGAGGACGATTTTTTTTCCATCCTTGTCGGTCATTTCTTTAGTATTTTATTACATATCATATCCGACCAATTGAAAATAATTTCAAAATAAATGATAATAAATAATAATATGTATAATAAATATTTTGTAATTATTATTATTAGATCTAAAAAATCATCATTTTGTAAATTTAACTAGATTTTGAGTACATATTTAATTGAGTTCCCATTACGGTAGCACGTCTTCTTTGTTTTTCTATTTTTCATTTCCTTACTAACTTCCCTACATAGGAAGCACCATTTTCTTTTTTAATGTAATAAGGTTATTATTTTTACTAGTACACTCAATCATTAAGGTGAACCACCTATTTCCCTAATTACAGATATTGTTTAATTTTTGCTACAAAACAATGAAAAATCCAGAACTCAATTTTATCTCATGATACATTGATGGAAAGAATCAGAGATTGTGAGAAGTGAATGAGAAACAACACAGTGAAGGAAATAATACAAGATGAAAGCAAGGTATTTTAATTCTCTTTAATATTAATATTCTATATATATAATTTTTTTTTTGCCATTACATACAATATACATGCAAAAGAAGCACTTAAATTTTTTTTTCTTATAAAATAATGCAATATCCATAAACTTTATTTAACTAGAATTTGTTAATTTAATTCCAAAATACTAGGCTAGTCATGCCCTACCTATATGATGGCAAAATAATATTCATTTCATAGATTTTCAATATTTATTTTCATCTCTCGTTGACATTTGATACTCCATCAAGACCGTCATCTCAAACACAAATTAGAACCACCACCATTTCATCAACTATGAGGTTACTTCAATATTCCCATCACAAATTTGTAACATCGCAATTAGTAATCACACATCATCATCATCACATTAAATCATCAGATTGCATCCATCATTTATTTTCATATCACATAAAATCATCTAATCAAACATATACATAAAATTCATTCAATACTCAATATCACAATAATATCAAATGTCACACATTTAAATAAATTAAATCAATCAACACCTTACAAATATTTTTATTCTATATTTTAATCTCAAAATTTTCATATTTACGCATTAATTAATGTATCCCTCAAAGGACTACCGCCGTACGTAGTGAGTTACAGATGAATCACTGGAAAATACAATTTTCCCATTCATCTCACAATATATTATACTAATGAATTCAAACGCTCTATCACCCCTAATCTTATTTCAATGTTTTCTCAAACACATAAGTCAATGAAAGTTTTCAACAACAATTGCAGATAAAAAACGTACAACAAACGGGTTCAAAATTAACGAGTTCACAAACTTGTCGAGACACGACTGATAAATTATCTTGAGCAATGGAATAAATATTAAATAATTAAAAATGATTTTAGGATCAAAATGGAGTCAACACGATAGGAAAAAAAAAAGACAAAAATTATCACCGACTCGTCGGAGAGTCGGAAGGGTGCGACGTCAATTTCACCAAAAAATGTATATGAATAGTGCTACTTGAAGGTTTTTATGAGAGGAATCTAAAATTGATGTCCACTATTTTGAAAACACGAATGTGGTTTCCAAACAAGCCCAAAAACAGTCCTCCCAAGGGACGAAAAAAAGGTTGTTTACGGGTAAACGAAGCCACAACCAGCCAAGTCGAGGTTTCGTGCGTTTCCATGGCAAAATGAGAGAGAATTCGAGATAGACCACTGTAGCCACCGTGATGGTTTTGACATATAAAAGATAATTAAATCGGGATGACAGGTCTGGTAGTTAGTATCATATATATGAAAATTTTGGTTAGGTGGAAAAAGAAGTAGAGTTTTTGGAGAGGGAAAGCATGTGTTACGATGCTGGTAAAGACAAAAAAGATGAAAGATGAAGATTAGGTTATTAGAGTGACTATTAGCTAGGCCGCAAGACGAGGATTGGGTTATTAGAGTTCCTATTAGCTAGGTCGCATGATAATATGCAAGCTTAATTGCAGTTTTGGTCCCTCTATTTTAGCTGAATCGCGAAAGTAATCTCTCTATTTTATTTCTCCCCAGTTTTAGTCCTTCAAACATAATTTTTGTCCAAAACTTGATGAGTTTTCATATTTTTTGCATTTATTCAAGTCACACTATGCCTCAAGATCTCATTTTCAATAATTGTATCTGAAATCTATGATCATAAATGGTGTAATACGACTTTAAAAAATGAAATTTCATCAAATTTTGACCAAAACTCTGTTTGAGGGACCAAAACTGGAGAGAAATAAAATAGGAGAACTACTTTCATGATTCAGCTAAAATAAAGAGATCAAAACTGCAATTAAGCCTAATATGTAATATAATATCGTATATTTGTACGCATATAAGAACTACGCATAGCCGTAACTCATCGGTCATCATTATTATATTTCATTTATATAGATCAATTTATTTATTCATATTATAAATAATTTAAAGTTAATTTATATATTAAAAATAAATTTAGCTATCGAATGTATAGTTAACACTAATAACAAAATATTAGAATCAACATAATAACGATCTAAAATTAATATGCACAAATCTATAGTTATATATAATATAAAAATTAGATTTAGTTTTAATAATCACTAATTTTAATAAATCATCAAAATAAGTAGATAAAAAGAACTACGTAAAAAATTATCACAACAAAATACATATAAGAAAATATTACTAA
>JBBPBR010000005.1:47116559-47127200 GCA_037974775.1 Cicer pinnatifidum | reverse complement strand
TTTTCTTAAACAGATTTGAAAATATTTTCAAAGATGTATCAGTTATAAAAATAAACCTTTTTGTAAAAACTTACGGCTTAAATCAAAGTTTTCCCACAAATAACAAGAAAGTGATAAACACGTTGATTTATACTAATTCATAATTTAACTGATAGATAATAGTCCATTTAACTTTAAAATAATTTCCATTAAATTAACAAATTTACACCAACATATAGTATTCAATTATTAAATTTATACTTTAATCTTCTCAAAATAATTTAGTATGGGCAACTACTTCGCTTTATTGTAAGATTCAATTAGTTTTAAAATACAAACGGCATATGAAGTATGAACACAATTTCAATAGGGTTCATATTAGAGACATATGCATTTATTTTATGAGTTAACTATGTATAAGTTATAGTTTTATTTTCTAAAATATATGAACAAATATCAAAAGAGTAAGACATATTTAGACGTATGTATAAATTATTTACGCTATCAATATATATATAATTAATTCATACAAAACAACATCATAAATTTTATAAATTTGTCCAAATGCGGATAATTAAAAAAGATCGTCTAAAGAGTATCTGTATTATAATTGCAATGGACATTAGAGAAAAAAATGTTAAGAAAATGTAGACTATGTCGATTAATTGATTATACTCAAAAACATTATTTAAATATTATAGACAATTCTAGTCAATCTACATAACTTTTGTAAAATTTATGATGTTTTTTATGAATGAATTATATTTTTATTAATTTAAAAAAATTGAAAAGTAAAAAAAAAATTATCCGCATGACACCCTCACACTCTGTTTTGGAGATAAGCCATTGAGAATGGTACACAATGAGAAGACTGCAGCTGCAATATGTCTTAAGCTGGAAAATCTCAATATGATTAAGTCAATGGCCAATGTATTATATTTGAAACAAAATCAGAATAACTTAAAGATGCCATCAAGGAAAACAACGGAAGAACACAATGATTAATTCAACAAGATTGTTCTTGATCTTGAAAATATAAAAGTAAAGATTGATGATGAAGATCAAGCTTTAATCTTGGTAAGTTCCTTTATCAAACTATTGTGAGAATTTAAGTGATGCTCTTAGGAATGGAAAAGACTCTTTGAGTCGTTGATAGTGTTTCAACAAGTGTACTGAATTATTACAAGTAACATTAAACGGTACTACCAAGTGTCGAACTCAATGATTGCGTTCTACTATCGAATTATGTTTAATTATTAAAATTAGATAATAAAAAATTCTGAATTGATTGAATTAATTTTTGAAACTAACAAGAGTAATAGTAATGAACTTTTATAATAAGAAAAATGTCAAATATGAGTTTCACTTCGAATCCAACCTTGATTTCTATAATTTGATCGTAGTTACTGAGTTCTTTATTGAACTATTACCAAATTCTCTTTATTACTCTTACCCTAATTCATTAG
The DNA here is from genome assembly GCA_037974775.1 of Cicer pinnatifidum. NCBI lineage: Eukaryota > Viridiplantae > Streptophyta > Magnoliopsida > Fabales > Fabaceae > Cicer > Cicer pinnatifidum. The sequence goes on along the minus strand of JBBPBR010000005.1, from coordinate 47,125,755 downwards.
CGACAGAACCTTTAAGTCCAAAGCACCATAATTCCTTCGTGAATTTAAAATAAAAATTAAGCTTTATACTACAATAATTCTCTTATTAAACTATTGTCTATACAAATAACTCAATTGATTTCATGACCTGCATCTATCCCTAGACTGCAATATCATAAATTTTTCATCTCAAGCATTCGTAAAGTCCACTTCCATTTCAAAGTATAAATCGTAAAACTGTTTAAAGTTACTCAAGCAATAAACACATAGATAAGAAAAAAAATTCAACAATCTCATTCATATAACTAGAAATCAAATGAGACAAATAACAAATTCATCTTGTTTCACTCATCCTTAACAAATAGTGTTTAGTTACTCATGGTAGAGATACAAAAGATAGAGATTATATAAAAATTACCAGAAAGATTTATGAATGATTCTTGATAAAACTCTTTAAATGGTGTTAGAACCAGCCTCGTTTGAGTTTCTCTGTTATGGCACAATTCGACAAACTTCAAAATTGCCAAAAAGATACCTACAAAGTGAGAAAAATGCATTTTAATGCATTCTGCAACGTGTCATGCGCCCTAGGCGCAAACATTTGTGCTTTAGGGCACATCGTCTAATGTCTGCCTTTTACTATATTTTTCTCCTCTTTTGAGTCCGAATTTGGTTTCAGTGTCTACATGTAATATGTATCTATGGAACTTAACTTTCATTTTCACTTTGTTTGACTCTTATTGGACATCTACAACTCTAAAAATGACAGAAATACTCCATGTAAGTTATATTGATTTTTCATCGATATTCAACACTGCACTAAAACAATGAAACAACATAAATCTATGAAGAATCTCTACTTAATCAAGGAAATAAGAACATAAATATTTCATTTACTTCAAGAACTAAAATAAACAAACTATATCAAATAACTCCTTAAATTAACTAATGATTAAAGATAAATAACACTAAAAATAATTTTAAAAAATATGATATGATGAACAGTTATCAGTTTTAAAGATGTTCAATCAACTCTTATGTCAAAAGAACTGAATCAAGGATGAACACGGACATGAAGACTTATTTTCAAAAGGTGCCTCTAACAAGAACTAGTTAAAACATAAGAAGAAAAGAAATCAAAGGATAACGATAAAATAAAAAATAAATAAATGTGTTTTTGTGTGCAAGAAAGAAGGACACTATAAAAAATGATTGTCATGAAAGAAGGACACTATAAAAAATGATTGTCATGAAAGAAAATTCAAGAAGAAGAACTATGACACTAATGATGAGGCTGGACATGTTTCCATGGCATCAGATAGTTATTATGATGCTAAGGTACTAATGGCTTTGACAACCATTAAAGATGATCTTTGGATTATAAACTCGGGTTGTTCATTCCATATGGCCAAAGAAGCATTGGTTCATTGGTTACAAGGAGATAGATGGTATAAAATTAGTAATGGGAAACAAATCAGTCTGTGAGGTAACTGGCATTGGCTCTATTAGGCTGAAACTTGATGAAGGAGTGGAAAGGGTTATCTCATGTGTAAGGCATGTTCTAGGGATGAAAAGGAAGCTTGTGTTTCTGAGAATGTTGGAGGAATCAAGTTGATAAAGGGTTCTATGTAGTTATGAAAGGCTACATAAAGCATCACATATGCATATTGAAGGGAAAGACAATTACTTAGGGCTGGACAAAAAACCGAGGCCCAAAATAACCCGATCAGTCTGCGGCCCAATTACTGTAACGGGTGGGCAAGTCCGGGTCAGCGGGTTCGCGGGGCAACCAAAATGGGTTTGTGTGGTTTATAATGGACGGGTTCGGTTCAGACTTCTTGAACCATGGATAACCGAACCGGCCCGTTTCAAATTAATAATAATATTGTCCAAAAAGCTTTCGCAGCTGTCCAAAAAACTAAAAGGCCCCAGTCCAGAAACAAGCCCAAATTCATAATAACCCACCTCACTAAAACTCTGAAACCATGATTCATTTCATCACTCTCACTAAAATTGAAACCTTAATTTCATCACTCTCAAACTCATACTCTCACACCACGAAGCCGCCGCCACCACCACCATCAGTTCCGTTCGAAGCTGTGGCCGCCGCCACCACCGGATCAAGTTCGTAGCCGTGGCCGCCGCCACCACCGGTTCTGTTCGTAGCCATGGCCACCTCCACCACCGGTTCTGTTTGAAGCCGCCGTCACCACCGTTTCAGCAACACTAATACCCACGTTTTGTTTTCCTTTTTCTTCTCTTCAACTGTAAATGAAGAGGGTACATGCAACACGATCCTTCACAAAGGCAGAGAGGTACATGCAACATCATTTGAGTTCCTTCTTTTTTATTTTTAACGATCTTAGTTTGGGTTTTTAACACGTGATTTTACTTGTTCAAAGCACACTAAGTTTTTTGTTAGATTTTTCATTTCCCTTACCATCTGAGTTTGAATAAATAACTTCATTTTTTCATGTATGTTAAGGTACTGAATCTACTGACCGTGCCATTTTTTTCTATGTTGGAAGGTTGTCATCACTCATCAATGTGAGCAAGAACAAAAAGGTTAGTGTTGATTGTATAATGTGTGTAGGGTTTGTAAAAAAAATTTCATTTTTATGATTTGTGAGGTTTATGTTCTGGTTTGATTTGTGAAAGTTTTATATTTTTGGTCTTTTATGATTTCTTTCTATTTTTGGTAAGTTGAGTTCAATTTGTTTAACTTATAGGGTTTGTCTTGAAGATTTTATTTTTCATTTATAAGTGTATATGTTTAAAAATATTTTAGTTAATGTTATGTTTTTAAGCATAATTTGGTGTGGTTGGGGTTAATGTGATTTGTTCTAGTTTAATGTGATTTGGTTATGTTCTGGTTTAAAAATATTTTTGTTTATGTTCTGGTTTAATGTGATTTGGTTGGGGTTTGTTCTATGTTACCAAATGATTTCTTTCTGTTTTTGGTAAGTTGAGTTCAATTTGTTTAACTTAGGGTTTGTCTTGAAGGTTTTATTTTTCATTTATAAGTGTATATGTTTAAAAATATTTTAGTTAATGTTATGTTTTTATGCATAATTTGGTGTGGTTGGGGTTAATGTGATTTGTTCTGGTTTAATGTGATTTGGTTATGTTCTGGTTTAATGTGATTTGGTTATGTTCTGGTTTAACGTGATTTGGTTGGGGTTTGTTCTATGTTTAAGGTTATCAACCCTTTATTTGTGTGAATCTCTTCAATATATTTTTATTTTCAGTTTTGTTTGTCTTAGCAGAAATTTGTTTCTGTGTTTTTTGTGGCTAGAATAATAAAGATATCATATTATAAGAGTAAATAGTTGAATTTCATGATTTTGTTGTGGAAGATAAATTTAAAGATAATTGCGTAGATAATCTTAGATCTAGTACAGGGTTCCTATTTATAGACTTTAAACTTTTTCAATCTAGTTCGTTTATAATTAACTTTACTTTATTTTTTAATCTAGTGTGTGTCTTTTGTTAGTTCTTTTATTTATATTGTTTTGTTGAGTGTATGGTTAGCTGTTTTATTCATATTATTGTGTTGTTTGTTCATATTTTTAGACTTCAAGCTTTTATTCACATCTAGTTTGTTCATATTGTTATGTTGTTTGCTTATTTTATTATGATTTTTGCAGTTTGATTGGTTATTAATTCTGGTTTTTATTTTTGAGGGTTTGTGTCTAATTCTGGTTGGTTATTAATTCTAGCTTTAGAAGATGGCGCAAGGAGAAGCTAGCAATCAAGGAGGACATCAGGGACTAGTGGAGCAAGGAGAGAGTAACAGTCAAGGAGGACATCAAAGAGTAATGGAACAAGGAGTGGGTAACAGTCAAGGAGGACAGCAAGGAGTATTGGAGCATCACCACTATGAGTTTGTTATGTTTCATATGCAAATTATTTTATGTTTAGTATGTATGTATGCTTGCAAATATTTGATGTTTAATGAATATGTTTCTTTTACGTTTAATTTGTATGCATGCTTCGTGTTTTATTACTTATTAGTATCTAGATTTGCAACTATTTGATGCTTAATTAGTATATATTATTTTATTTTTAATTTGTATGTATGCATGTTTCATGCTTAATATGTATGATTGCAACTAATTTATTCTTAATTTGTATGCATATATTATCCTTAATTTTTATGGGTACTTCTTGCAACTGTTTTTATTTAATATGTATCCTTTATGCCTAAATTTTATTTATTCTCAGGTTTAATTAATTTTTATGTAATATTAATTAGTACGTATTCTTCTATTACTACTTATTAAACATTTTAACTATCTAAAAAAATTTAAATAGTTTAACTATATATAAAAAAACTAATTAAAAACTACACTTTAAATATTAAAAAAATTAATAGTTAAACTCTTATAATATTTCAGTAGTGGATAATTCTCAATCAATACAAGCAGCTATTGCTGCAGATGGGCTTCCTCCTCTTCCTATTGGTAGTAAAAAAAGAAAACCCAATGCTAATGGTCCTAGGAGAAGCTCTAAGGTTTGGCTGGACTTTAACATTCTACCCGATGAGCCTATCCCTACTGCTGCTTGTAAACATTGTCACCAAAGATACCTTTGCCATTCTAAAACACATAGAACCTCGAACCTGAAAGCACACTCTGAGAAATGCAAAAGTAATCCAGTCCACATTCTTAAGGACCCCACTCAAACAAACCTTTCTTTTGGTGATGGTGGTAGTTTAGTTCCATCAAGCCAAGGATTCAATGCTCAAGCATGTAGAAACGCCATTGTCCTTTTTCTTATTATTGATGAACATTCATTTAGAGTGGTTGAAGGTGAGGGTTTTATACAATTATGTAGACAGTTGCAGCCACAAATGACCATCCCTTCAAGGAGGACTATTGCTAGGGATTGTTTTCAACTATATCTTGCTGAAAAATTGAAACTGAAGGCATTGTTCAAATCTGATTGTAGTAGAGTAGCTCTTATTACGGACTGTTGGACATCCGTTCAAAATCTCGGTTATATGACCCTTACCGCTCATTTCATTGATAAAGAATGGAACTATCATAAACGCATTATAAGCTTTAGTTTAGTGTCAAATCACAAAGGGGACACTATTGGTAGAAAAATTGAAGAGGTGTTGATGGAATGGGGTATAAGAAATGTGTCTACAATCACCGTTGACAATGCATCATCCAACGATGTGGTTGTATCTTATCTGAACAAGAGACTTAAGAACAAGAATGGACTGATGGGTGAAGGGGATTATTTTCATATGAGGTGTTGCGCCCATATCTTGAACCTAGTAGTCCAAGATGGCTTATTAGAACAAGATTTATCTATTCGTAGCATTCGAAATGCAGTTAGGTTTGTCTGTTCTTCTCCACAAAGGGCTTTGAAGTTTAAGGAATGTATTGATATTTGTAATATAACATGTAAAAAACTTCTTAGTCTTGATGTTTCCACAAGGTGGAATTCAACATACATGATGTTGGAAGCTGCTGAAAAGTATCAAGCAGCTTTTGATAAATTAGAGAGTGAGGATTCTGAGTATTTGACTTGGTTTGGGGTTGTTGGTCCTCCTACTTCTGATGATTGGGAAAGAGTTCGAGCAATTGTTGGATTTTTAAAGATTTTCTTTGAAGCGACAAAGGTTTTTTCATCGTCGCAACAAGTGTCTCTGCACACAGCTTTTCATAACTTGGCTTCTATTCAATGTGAGCTTGACAAAACATCAATGAACCTGAATACTATTGTGGTTGTAATGGGTTCGTATATGAAGGGAAAATATGATAAATATTGGGGTGACATTGAAAAAATCAATCGTTTTCTTTATTTTGGAGTGATATGTGATCCTCGTTATAAATTAAGGTATATTGAGTGGTCTTTTGATAACATGTATGGTGAGGACGTTGGTAAGGTGAAGGCTGGAAATATTAAGGACAGTTTAATGAAATTGTACACTTGGTACAAATCTGTCCATGATCATAGTGTTGTATTTGTTGCTGTCCGATCTGTTGAACAATCTACCCCCCCTAAAAATCCATCATTTTTTGCACGGGTAGATGCCTTTAAACAACACTTAAAAGAAAAGGATTCTGTTGATAAACAAAACGAACTTGAGAGGTACTTAAGTGACACTTGTTCAGTAGATTGTGATAAGTTTGACATTTTGAATTGGTGGAAACAAAACACTGCTCGTTACCCTATTTTGGCAGCAATGGTAAGAGAAATTTTGGCCTCACCAGTGTCAACTGTAGCTTCTGAGAGTGCATTCAGCACAGGTGGAAGGGTTTTGGACACTTCTAGGAGCTCTTTGATCCCAAAAATGGCAGAAGCTTTGATTTGCACTCAGAACTGGTTGAAGCCCTCTTTCTCATACTTTAAAGACCTTATTTTGACAGAAGATTTTGAGATTTCAGAGAATGTTGTGACAGGTTGTGTAATATGTATATGTACTTCTTTAATTAGACTATTTCTTGTTATTGTAAATTAACTTTTAATTTAAATTGTTTATTCACTGTAGAACTTCAACAAGGCTCAATAACTAGTAGTGGAAGGCAAGAGTCTATTATTCACGGAGCTGTTGCTCCTGGGCCTGCTTAAGTTTTTTAAGTAAGAAAAATTATGCTTATGTTTTATTTATAAAGTATGTAAGTGATATTTAATAATGAACCTAAGAGTTATGCTAATTCAGTTTTATTTAATTACATCTAGGTTTCAGATATCAGATTTTTTGAGTTTTTTGAAGTCGTGTGACTTATACTTGTACAACACATGCCTGTATTTTGAGGATGATGTTTTGGCTGAAAACCGCAATTGCGTGACATTGTTTTGAACATGATTTGATGACGTTTGTTGGGTTGGTTGGTTGCTGCCAGCAATTTCTGTATGTGTGGTTCATGCTTGATAATTGGTGGGTTTCTATATATTGGACTTATGAGTTATATTTACTGAAATTTTTAAATTATTTGTTACTAATTTTGTGTTTGATTATCGTCAGCTTTTCAATGAACTTCACTATTGGGAACCACACAAATTTACTCATGTTTCTACATGTCAAAGGGTAAGTTATTGACTTGATATTTTTTTAACTTAGTAATTAGCATTATTGTTCTGCCATACTTAATTGTTTAGATTATAATGTGAACTGATTATGTTGTATTTAAATTGATAGAATGAGAACATAATTGGTTATGAACTGATTATGTTGTATTGGTAGATAAAATGATAATTTAATTGATCATCAACTTGCTAAGTTGTATTTAGTATTTTAACTGAAATGTCTGAATTATTGGGTACTAATTTTGTGTTTGATTGTCACTAGCTGTTAAATGAACATCACTATTGGAAACCACACAAATTTACTCATGTTTCCACATGTGAAAGAGTAAGTTACTGCCTTAATTGAGTTTGTAATTGAAAATTTAGTTGAGTTTGATATTATTTATAACTTATTGAAATTTGTATTATTGTTCAGCCCTACTTAGTAATTTAGATTATACTATAAACTGATTATGTTGTATTTAAATTTATAAAATGAGAACTTAATTGGTTATGAACTGGTTGTGTAGTATTTAAATTGATACTTAATTGGTTATCAACTAGTTAGATTGTATTTAGTACTCAAGCTTTTATTTTTCCAATATGCTAGTGGCAAGAGACTTGGCCGTGGTTCATTTTCAACCGTTCATTTCCAACTTCGAAGTGGTTATCTCACATTAGAGGAGTTGAATTTCAAGGTTATAGTTTAAACTTTATATATTTATATTGATGTATTCTAATTTATGTAACATTAGGTTATATTCTTGATATTCTTATGAAATTAATTTCATTTTTGTTATACGTACAGCTACTGCAGCATCAGCCATATGCAAATTGGTCATCAAGCATCAAACTATTGCTTTACTATGTTTATTAATAGATTTGGGTTAAAATATATATTTATTTAAATGCTTCTGGATGATTGTAATTATAAAGTTTGACTCATTATGGGTGATGTTGGCAAGCTTTTGATTTGGATGAAAACTTCAATAGCATGGCCCTGTTTTCTGGATGACTGTAATTACTTTTCCATATGACTAATTATAAAGTTTGACTCATTCTGGGTGATGTTGGCAAGCTTTTGATTTGGATGAAAACTTGAATAGCATGGCCCCGTTTAGGTTTTCCATATTATTTAGGTTTGTTACAAAAGATAAAGGTCCTAATATGTTATTAGTTGATAGCCCTGATAATCTATTATGTTGATCCTTTATGTTTATAAGTCAATTTTTATTTTGGATGATAGTTGATGTAAACTATTGTTTTAATGAATGGGGCTTAAGTTAAATTATCTTATGGTCCATACAAATAAAATGTAAACCACTGTTTTATGAAAAATCTTTCATAGATAAATTTGTTGTTAATTGGGCCACAATTTTCAAAGTCCATACAAATTGAAACCGGTAACCCGACCCGAAAAATCGAATAAACTCGTGACCCGCATATCAATAAACCCGAGATAAAAACAATCGAAAATGGGCCTTAGTCTTCCAACCGCAGTTTGGGCTGGGTTGGATATTTGGACCCGAATCCGTCCGAACCCGCCCGTTTGTCCAACCCTACAATTACTATCACATAAATGGACATGACTAGTCTATAGCATCAAAGACTAGGTCATGTTAGTGCCAAGGGTATGCAAATTCTAAGCAAACAACGTGTGTTTGGAAATGACATAATTGGAGGTTTGAAGTTTTGGTGAACACTAAATTTTTGGAAAAATGCATCTTTCAATTGTTCATATTAAGTTTAAAAAAAATTAAGTTAATTGTCACTAACCTCTTTTTTATTGTGTTAATCCATGAGACATAGATTTGCGATCCCATTGTTGTAGGAGCTTCCACTTGAAGTTTCACTAGTATCCCCCAAAGATTTGTAAGCTCTCTTGCATTTTTTATTCTTTTAACTTATTTTCTCATATTTCACCATCTTCTTAATGTATTATAAACAATCTTATTTTGTGTTAGGATTTTTCACAATCATAACACATGATGGATGAGTTGCTAACTTCATTTTTATTTGTTTTCTTCGACTTGTTAAACAAGTCTTCTTCTTCTTTTTTTTTTTATCATTCTTTTTTATCTAAGGAACTTGTATTTTTTTCATATAGACTCATTTCTTCGTCCATTGAATTAAGTTTTTTTATCTATTATCGTTGAAATTTTTTTAAAAAAATAATTAAAACTATTTATCTCGG
>JBBPBR010000005.1:47079719-47092520 GCA_037974775.1 Cicer pinnatifidum | reverse complement strand
AAAAAAAAAAAAAAAAAAAAAAAAAAGAACTATAATTTATTGAAAAAGATAAGTAGCTTTCGGTGCCCAAATAAACAATTATATAAAACTTATACGAGATATTGTGCACATGATGTAGGGACAAACTCGGGAAACAAACGAAAAAGGGAAAGACTCGTTGTATAAGAAAAGGCAAAGAATTGCAATATTTTTAATATTTTGTTTTATTTTTATTTATCTTATAATAAGAATGTTATTGATGATAAGTTTATACGAGTTTTGTCAAACGTTTAAAAGGAGGAAGATGTTTTGTTAAAAGAAATGTGGAGAAAGATGATAGGTACCGTGTAGAAGAATTTATATTAGAAATAATTATTTGGTGACAATCTCATAAAATTATTTTACATATATAAAAATATACCGTTTAATTATTTTTAAAACTACACATTAATTAATTGTTCATCATTTAACTTTTATTATTGGTGTGAGTGTGTCCAAATAAAACTTTTATTTGACGTTGTGACAATACAAGTGTTTCTTGAGGTTATATTGAAACTCAAGTGACTATATGTTAAGCAACATAGTGAAGTATTGAAAAAGAGACCATGAAGAAAATACAATGGTCAATGGAGGCTCTATTGTGTTTGGTACGCAGAAGTGTATACTACTTAAGGAAGGACTAAGCTAAAAAATATGATATAGAAAAATACTATTTTGAGAAAGTTGAAAATTATATTGATGACAGGGGCAGAGATTTGTAGGGTTAGAGGGCTGCGACCACCAAAAAAATAAAAAATTTATAGGTAAAATGAACAAAATATTCTTATTAAAAATAAGAAATTACAATAATACCTTAAATTTAATTCAGTTTTCTCTTTCTTCCTCTCTCTTCTAGCCTTCCTGCACGTGGGGATGTTGATAGTGCTTATAATTATTTGAAGGCGTTTGATTTTATATTTATCTCGCATTTGATGAAAGAAATTATGGGAATAATTGATATACTTTGTCAAGCCTTATAACAACAATCCCAGGATATAGTTTATGCCATGTGTTTGGTTGGAACAACAAAGTCTCTTATTCAAGTATTGAGAGAAGATGGTTGGGATGTATTATTTACTGAAGTGAAGAATTTTTGTGAAAAACATGATATTGAGATTCTTGATCTCAACGATGTTCATTCAACAACAAGATTTGGACGTTCTCGTCTTCAACAAGGTCAGGTTACAATAGAGCATTATTTTAGAGTTGAAATATTTTTTACTACCATTGATCAACAATTGAAAGAGTTGAATAACATATTTAGTGAGAAAGCAATCGATTTGTTAACTCGAAGTTGTGCTTTGACTCCTGAGGATAATTATAAAGCTTTTAACATTAAAAAAATTTGCACTCTAGTTTAAAAATATTACATTGTGGCTTTCAATATGCAAAGGAAGATTAATTTGAAATTTCAACTCCAACATTTCTTGGTCAAGATTTAAATTTGAAGAATTTATCAACTATACAAGAATTATGTTCATGTTTGGTTGCAACTCAAAAGACGCAAAATTTCTACTTGATTGATAGGCTACTTCGTTTTATCATGACTCTTCCAATTTCTACTGTCACAACTGAAAAATCTTTTTCAGCAAAAAAAAAAAATATTTAAATCTAGGTTAAAAATAAGATGGAAGCTGACTTTTTGGCATATAGCATGGTGGTTTATATTGAAAAGAAAATTACTACAAGTATCATTTCTGAGTCTATTATTGATGATTTTAAGTTAATTAAATAGCGTAGAGCATTACTTTAAGGTATTCTTAAAATCATGTAGTTAAATTATTTGATACTTCACTTTGTATTTATTACAACTTAATTTTTTGCTATATAATATTATTTATATAATTAATTTATATGTTATATTTTTATATCAGTCACCCAAGATTTTTAGGCAAGCTTTGCCACTGATTGACGAATTATGTTTAATTGAGAGTATAAGTCTATGCAAGACAATTCAATTTGGGAACTTATCCCATTACCTGAAGGAGTGAAACCCATTGGTTGCAAATGGATTTTTAAAACCAAGAAGGATTCCAATGGTAATGTGGAGAGACATAAGGCACGTCTTGTAGCTAAGGGCTATACTCAAAAGGAAGGGATTAATTATAAAGAGACTTTCTCTCCGGTTTCATGCAATGAGGATTGTTAGAGATAGACGTCAAGGAAGAGAAAGAAGTGGAGAAAGGTCATGCAATGAGGAAACAAGCTTGTTGGCTGTGACGTGACAGTTGGAAAAAATAGAGGATTGTTAGATTTGGGTCACTGAAGAATGATAAGTTTTGAACTTTTTGATAACGTGCTAGGTGCATGGAAATGATGGTGTACTTAAGATTGTGTGGTTTTTGATAAAGTGGGGGATTAATTGAGTTTGCAATGTAAATTCTAATCACTCACGAATAACTAACGCCATATAGGTAAATATAAGATAAATGAATAATTTAATTATCATAAGTAAAATGGTGGAACTAAAACTGAAAAAGAAATACTAGTGAGACCAAATTGAAACCATAAAATAAGTTAATTGACTAAATGTGTAATTTAACTTAGATAGAATAACAAATAAAGTTAGAATTCTTTGGGTATAAGTGGACAAAATAAATTCAATCAACCTGAATATCCTAAACAAACCAACTCGAAAACTATCTGTTAATTTTTGTTCATGTAAAAAACCAAATCAAACCAATGTAAATCAAAGATTATTAGTTCGTGTATTGGATATTAGTTTTAAAAACCAATAAAAATTAAACCAAAGCAATACTATTCATATTTTTCTATATATATTTTTTTACGTAAAAATCTAGCTCACTAAGCCTACTAAGCCCAAATTCCAAACCCTAGTGATATCTTCACACAGACGCAGTCACACTTTTTTTGCAACAACCTCTCATTCACTCATGCTCACTCGTATTGAGAATATCGTATCTTCTCCTCAGTTTTCACCTCGCCGCCCACAGTCCACTTGTTGAAATAGTATCGCCCACCTTGTCGTCTTGACTATTTCTCTCCTCAATCTTTGTTTCTCTCACAACTTCTTCATTTTCATTCTCTTTACTCCATTTTAATGTCTCAATTTCTTTTTGTCACAATTTATTTCTCTCTATTGAGGTAACAAAGTTCATTCTTTTTTGTTGTTTACATTTTCTTATTTGATTACTAGTTACTGTTGTGTGGTACATTCAATAAAGTTTTGATTGTTATTTCCTATTTTGTTGTACTTTGCTTGTTGTCTATTTTGATTAATGTTTCCTTTTTATATTTTGACGGTTTCCTATTTGAATTGATGTCTCCATATATAGTGTGTGTTAGTTTTGTCGCTAAACTCTTTAGAACAAAAAAAAAATACAGTTTTATTACATTCACTAAACTAAGATGTTGTTTTTAGTTTTTAGATAATTTTAAGTTGAACAAATTGTTAGTAGAAGTGGCATAGGAAGTAATTACAAAGTGAGAATGTGGCAACTGTTTGCACTCCAATTTCAATTTTGGTATCAACTACAACACAACAAGGAGCAATTGAAGGTTCAATTCTAAAAGTAGAATCAGTTGCACAACAAGAGGTAATGGCATAAAAACCTAGTACACCACCTTCCTCAACTTGAGATCACTTTACAAAGAATAAAAATATGGTTGAATTTAATTATTGTAAAATAATTTATGCATACAATAGTTCTATTCATGGAACCACTAACATGAATACGCATTATAAGATTTGCCTTAAAAACCCAAATAGGATAGTTGATAAGAAACGAAAAACATACTCTAGGAAAGGATTGTGAAGATGATCCAAACAACACTGCTAGTTTTAAGCTTGTTGAATTTAGTCAAGATATGACCTGTTCATCCCTAGCAAAGATAATAGTTACAAATGAACTTTCTTTTAAACATGTTGAAAATGAAGGATTTAAATATTTTGTGAGTATGACTTGTCCAAGATTTAAAGTTATTTTCGTGTTATAAATGTTGAATATTGCATGTTTTTGTATAATGATGGGAAAGAAAAGTTGAAAAGCTTATTATATGTGAATAAACAAATGGTTTCCCCTACAACAAATTGTTGGACATCAATCCAAAATTTGAATTACATGTGTGTTACTGGTCACTATATTAATGAGGGTTGGGAGTTGAATAAGAAAATATTGAGTTTTGGTTAGATTTCTGATCACAAAGGAGAAAGCATTGAGAAAATCTTATAGGAGCACTTGAAAATTTAGGGGATAAAAAATATTTGTTTTGCAATTGTTGATAATGCAGGTGTTAATGTTGTTGCTATCACATACTTAGTTAGGGGGATGAATCATCGTAATGGTCGTAAGTTCTTAAATGGGGAGTTCATACACATGAGATATTGCGTTGACATTTTGAATTTGATTGTTAATGATGACTTAACAACCATCTACTAATCTATTAAAAATATAAGGGTTTCCTACAAGTTTTTTAAGACATCTTCGACTAGGTTTGCTAGTTTAATAAGTGTACAAAAGAGTGTAATATAGATAGGAAGACAATGATAGCTCTTGATGTTCGAACCCGTTAGAATTCTACCTATTTGATGTTAGAAGTTGTTGTGAAATATGAAAAGGTATTTAATCGATTTTGATATCAAGGTAATTCATTTGTTGTGTTTTTTGCTGGTGAAGAAATAGGTATTCCTAATCATTTTGATTGAGAACGTGCACATGTGTCTGTGAACTTTTTAAAGATTTTTTATGATGCAACTCTTTTCTTCTAGTTTATTGCATGTTACATCTATTACATTATTCAAAAATTTGTGTGATATTCAAAAGTCATTAAAGAAATTGATTAATAGTGAGGATGAAAAGTTGAGGACGGTGATTATAGATATGCAAGTGCAGTTTAACAAGTATTGGAATAGTAATGTTATAAACTATCTTTTGTTTGTGGTTGTTTTTCTAGATCCCCAAGTATGAATATATTGGATTTTGTTTTGCTAAGATGTATGGCAGTGATAAGAGCAAAGATATGTTGAAAACATTAAAAGATTTTGTCAAGAAATTGTTTGAGCATTACGTGATGGAATATCTCATTCCTAGTGATGAAAGTGAGTCTAGTAGTGTAGTCTCAAGAATTGGTACACAAACTAAAACAAATCAGTATGTTGATGATGCTGATTGGGATACTGCATTTAGATTGAGTATGAAGAAAAAGCAAACAAATTTGCAAAAGAGTGACTTGGATAGGTATATTGAGGCTAATGTTGACGATAGCATAAATTCTTTTCATATTTTACAATGGTGAAAAAAGAAATCTAAAAAATATTATGTCATTTCCTGCTTGACTAGATATATATTAGCTATTTGGTTGTCTAAAGTGTCATCTGAGTCTGCATTTAGTACAAGAGGTCACATAATTAATTTTATTGTAGTTTGAGTTCTACCACTATTGAAGCATTGATTTGTATCTAAAATTAAATAAAAAAACCAAAGGTAGTTGATTTAAGAGTACAAATGGATGAAGTACGACAACTTGAAGTAGGTATGAAAGTTGATTTGTAACTCAACTCTCATTTTTGTTCACTTTGTTATTATATTTCATTATATTATCAAACTAATTTATTGTGGATTGTGTGTTTTAATTGTTAAAAATTGTTGGATTACGTATTACTAGTGTTGGGGTTAATACCGATGACATGACATGAATGAAGAATGCAATGTAAGGTTATATTTAATTTGATCTATTCAAGTTGAAAATAAGTTTCATGTTATAATTTCCTACTGTTTATTTTTTTTTTATTTAAGGTTTTTATAATTCAAGTGGATTGCTATTGTCTATTTTGGATTGTTATTTGGTATTGTAATTTAAGTTCTCATTTAGAATCTAGTCAATTAAATTCTTATTTAATTTGGCACACTAATGTGTGTTTTGTATTTTAACTTGGGTTGTTATTACACTAAAAAACAAGTAAAACAAACCAAACCAACTTGTGCAAATTTCATTGATTTAGATTCATTTTTCGTAGAAATCTGGACCAAACTGACCCATTAAACACTCCTAGGTTCCTCTGCATTTCTATAGCTTCGATGTAAGTGAAAAATGGAAAGGATTTTTATTTGTCAACTTGACTTAAATTGATATGTAAATATTGATTTCCAAAATTTGACATCAATGATAGAAATTTGACTTTGTTGCTTTGTTAGGAAAGAGGTTGATGAAATACACACACTCACCCACAGAAAGACAAACAAAAATAAAATATTTATGATTGAATGATATTATTCTCTCCGTCTTATAATAGTTGATCGATTTAAAAAAAAAATTGTCTCAAAATAATTGAACTTTTCAATTTTTAATATATAAATGACTCAATTATTTTGAAATGAAAGGATTCATTTTATTTTCAAAAATGCTACCTACACCCCTCACTTTACTACACATACCCCTCATTTAAAAAAAATAAATTACCTAAAATGCCCTTACCTATTTATTGAATTTTTAACTCTAGTTTCGTTCATTCATTCATCTTCAAAACTCTAACCTCTCTCAATCTTCATCTTCATCCTCATCCTCGTCTTCATCTTCATCTACATTTTCATCAACATCTTTATCTACATTAACATTTTCATCAACATCTTCATCTTCAAAACCCTAACATTCATTTTCATCTTCATCAATATCTTCATCTTCATCTTCAAAACCTTAACTTTCATCTTCATCAACATCTTCATCCATATCCTCAAAACCATAACCTTCATTTTGGTCATTTTAAAAGTACATTTACGTGAACTCGGTTCAAGTACATTTACGTAAAAATGTAAGTGAATTCATTTCAAGTACGTTTACGTGAATACGTTTGCGTGAACTCAGTTCAAGTACGTTTACGTGAACTCAATAGAAGTACATTTACGTGAACTCATATCACATATTACTTGATATTTTTACAATTTTACAATGTACGTGAACTCAGTTCAATTACTTTTACGTGAACTCAATTCATGTACAACCAATGAGTCTCAAACTTCATTAATTATGTAATCTTAAATCACGTACGTTTACTTGAATTTAATTCACATACTACCTGAGATTTTTATAATTTTACAATGTACGCAAATTCAGTTCACATAATATTACAACGTACGTGAATTAAGTTCACGTAAAATTCCCAAATTTTGAAAAAATTTACGAACTCAAAACAGAACAATAAACATACATTTTTGGGTCACTTTAACCACAATGTGAAGTGGGAATTGGTGGAGTGCAAGTTATGAGTGAGTGATGTAAGTTTTGAATGATTATAAGTTATGATGGGTGAGTTATGGTAATTTTGTAATATGTATGTTTTGAGTGGTTAAGAATAGTGATGAATGGATAAATGAAGTTAAAGAATATTATAAATATTCAAGAGCATTTTTTATATTTTATTTTAAAAAAAAAATAGGAATGTGGGTAGTAAAGTGAGGGATGTAGGTTGCAAATTTGTTTTATATTTAGATATAATTTACACTATCGATTAACTTCAAATTTCAAATTATTTGTATGTCTTTTTTACGTCAAAATTATTTGTATTTTGGACATTAGTTTTGTAGAATTTATGACTTAGATGTCAGTTTATTTTGTATGTATAGGGTCATCTAAAAACTATTATTTTAAGTCCTTAATCATATTTCAACTGACAAATGTCGATATAGTTATGGTGGACGTCTTGTCCTGAGTTCAAACTCAGAACTTCGCTATATAAGTTAATTATGGTGGAATTTACCATATCTTCTAAGAATAAAAAAAAAACTACTATTTAAAATTGGCCGAAATCTTGTAAGGGTGGTATCCATGTGCCACATCTTATTTGAGAGCCGCAAAGACGCATTCCGTTATAACACTATCAATGTTAATTTTATTGTGTTTCTATATAGACAAAATATATCTAGAAGCTCTTTATGTTTTATGAAAATAATAATTTAGTTTTTTATATTTTTTTTGTAACACAAGTTTTTTAAATTTAGCTAAGTTTATGTTTAAGTCATTTAGATTTTATTTTTTTGATTTTGTTATTTAAGTTACATTAAATTTAAATATTGTTAGTCATTTAATTTAATGCAATCAAAATAGGTGGTCGATAGGTCAAACTCAAATTAAAGAAAATAATATTAATATAACAACTAATTACTAATTCTAAAATTGAAAATTGCAAAGTTACCTATAAAACTTTCTCTCGTGTCCAGTGTGTGCATATACCAAAATATATAGCGAAAAACCTAATGGCATGAGATATGTTAGATGCCTCTTGCCTCATGGAATTAGATTTCTTTGGCCCTAACTACACTTGACTTGGGTCTTGGTGGGTGGCATGTTGGTCACTCAAAGGTTGGATAGGTGTGTGTGATGTTTATTGGAGTATGTATTGGTAAGTCTAATTAAATCAAATAACTTACGATCACTAGAAATTATGACATTATATCGGCATCAAAAACTTTAAAACAATTGATATATGTATTGCATCTCTTATATATCTAAGATTTAATTCATGAATATGTGAGACTAATTACTCACACCTGAATCCAACAATTACTCCCTCAAGTGTGAGTCACTTGCATTCTATATTTGCACTGTTGTTATTATCATCGAGATATGCCTCTTGACTACATTTCCAAGAAAACTTTTGATAAAAATATCAAGATAAATGATCCACTCCCCTTCCTGTCAAGCCTAACCAGACTCCGATATCACTTGTTGGGGACTATGAAGGAATGAGAGTAACAAGTTAAATGCTCCATATCACAAAAGACTTTAACATCATATCTTCATTCAAAACTATATTGTAATGGATATATGAGTCACATATCTTTTATATATATATAATTTAACTCCGTTATAGTCAATATATGACTAACAACTCCCATTTGAACCAACACTATGTACCTAAGATAAAATAATTGTTACTTAGTTTAGAGTTACAATGATATTTCTACGTAGATGTTGGTTGTTTGAACGTTAAAGAATAATAAATAAAAAATAGACAATATATTAAAAAATATATTATTTATAAACTTTGTATTTTGTAAAGACTAAATTAATCTTAATTAATTATTATTAAGGATTTAATTGAGTCTCAATTTTATTTTATAAAAATTAGCTGTCACATTTTTTTCTTAGGGATTAAAAGTAGCTTTTATTTTTTTAGGAATAAATTTGAGCCTCAATTTTTTTCAAGAATTAAGATGGGTGTTTGATCTTTCTCATATATATTGTATTATTATTAAAGGCTCAATAGATCAATCATGTAACTTGGAATATAAGCAAAAGAATAATTAAGTCATAAATAAAATGCATGATGGCTCATAAGTATAAAAAGGGAAAGGGGGCAATGGCCTGGTTTATTAGTTGGAGATGTCCTATGTGTTTGTAATATGTCGGGGATAATTGATGAATAAATAATGTAAAGAGGGCCTACAAATATCAAATAGTAGTATAAGGATAAATTGGGTTAAAGGTTGTTGACTATAAAAATTTGGATCCCCACATATATCATGCCTACACTGACATTGTAGGGGGATTGTTTTTCCCTTTCGGCTTTATTGAAGTTATTAATTTGTTTTTTGATTTTTTGGTCTCAATGGAAAAGAAGAAAGAAAAAGGAAAATAACACAAAAAAAGATACTACGACTTTGAGAAAGACATTCATCTAAAAAGCTCTTGAATTTATGCATGAAGAATATTAGACCATCTTGTACTTCTATAAAAGCAAACTAGATAACTTCATCATAATTCCATACCAAACCTAAAATATATGTTTTCCCTAAATTCGTAAGAGCATGCACTACAATCAACATTAAGCACCATGGGATCCACATTTGCCAAATGGAGAAGGTTCCCTATGTGGGGTTATAAAATGCCATTAATGTTTTGCTTAGGAATGTATACATATATCTATCCACCAAGGTTGTCCATGAGATTTGAGTATATATCAACCATTGCTTTCAATAGTTGCTAATATTCTTCTTGCATATTTATTTTATAAAAAAAAAGCAGGCTGGCCAACACATATGCAGGATGTTTAGAACAAATTTTGATATGAAATTTTTTAAAGTCTCTAAGAGTGCCTTTGGATGACAAAATTTTTGTAGGGAATGTAATTTTTTAAGGGAATTCAAATCCTTAAAGCAAATCATCTTGTTTGGATATTAAGTTTTGATAATTTTCCAAATGAAGGGATTTCATGAGATATTTTGTCAAACTAAATTTGGAGAATTTCAAATACCACTTAAAATCTAAAATTTTTAATTATCTTTACTTTATAGTATATAAATCATGAAATGGTCGCTATAATTTTTGTAAATTTATAATTTTGACTGTATATGATCAAAATTTGCATATCAGTCCCTATATTTTTTGTTTGCAAATTGATCCCTAAAAATTACAAATTTTGCAAACTGCTCTTAAAAATTGCAAAATATTCCCTCAATTTTTACAAAATTTCAGTTTTGGACCAAATTCTTTTTTACCCAAAACTATTGAAATTTATAAAAAAAAATTCAATTTTAAAAGAACAATTCTTTTATCCAAACAACAAAATTTAGAAATAAAAAAAAATCAATTGAAAGATTTGAAATTTGAATTATCTACAATTTTAATTTTTCTAGAATTTCCAGTTACCTCTTCCAATCACACTCTAATAGTATTTTAGTAAAATTATCAAATTTTTATATATTTTTTACACTTTAAATATATAGTCATTTATTAAAATAATATAATCAATTTCCTATAATATTTCTTTTGCAATTGATAATATAGTTAATTGATTTAATATTTGTTTAGACAATACTAATTTTAGATAAGATTTTATAAGTTTTAGTTCAATAAAATGTTAGAATGAGACTTTTTATTAAGTAAAAATAACAATGTTTGAGGTCTTTTATTAAGTAAAAAAATTATGGGTGCTAAGAGTGGGCTAAAGTGAGAGCAATAAAAGCCACTTTGCTTTTATTTGAGTTAGCTTCTATTTTGAAGGTTAATTTTTTATAAGAACTTTCTTGTTGGTATTAATGTACATGATGACTCTTGGTTAGAGAAAGCAGCGGAGGCTCCCCATTGTAAAGTGGGTCATCTTCCTTTTATCTATTTTGGCATTCCTTATATATATATATTTTAGAGAGAAAAGACAGGGGTAATGAGAGTTGGTTTGTTGATAATGCGTTGAGGAATGGTAGAGGAACGCTTTTTGTTTTGTTTGATCCTTGGATAAATGGAAGGTAGCAACGAGATCGATTTAGGCAAAAATATTTCAATGGTGGATATGGTGCATACGTGGGAAAGTGGATTGGAGATCAATTTAGGGTTGGAGAAAGGAATTGTTTGAGTGGATTTAGGGTTTGGACGAAGATTTTGAAGTGGTTAGAAATAAATTATGTTTTTCATAAAAATGTAGAGGCACACGCGCATCAACGAATTTTTGCAGTTGTTGTTAACACAATACCATCAACAATATTAGAGGTAAGAATATGCTAGATCAATTGATCGATATTGACTTATGATTATCGACGATAGGCCACAACCAAACTTTTTTTATATTGCCTGGACAAAGATTGTTTTAAAAGTCTATTTAGCTAAAAAGGTTTTTTTTTTTTTTTTTTTGTCAAGTAGCATAATGGCAAGGCTTACACAATTTAAGTGTGAAAAAGTGGGGAATCTCGAGTGTGAACCTGAGCCTCTGCATATTAATGTCCTACCAACTGAGTTGTACTTATGAGAGCTAAAAAATGTCATGTTGCAAGCCACTTAAAAATCTTTTAGATTTACCAGGCTGATTTACTGAGTTAAATATAAATAAAATTGTTTTATTTCTGTTATTATAATATTAAAATTTTTATTTTTTGTTAAATCATAAATTTGTAAATATTTTCTATAATTTAAACATATTGACTTAAATCAATTTTTGGCTTCTTAATTTAAAGGTATTATTATAAAATATAATTGAAATAAAATGTCAAACAATGTTTGATTTTCTAAAAGATCATGTTACATATCAAAATATAACTAAATCTCATTGACATAATAATTTGTTAATCTACTTACAAATTCTTACACCACTCGCATCACTTGAGTGCTGTAGAGTTTTGTAATAAACTAAAATGTTCTTTTAAACTAACTTCGAGATCTTGTTAGACTTTAAAAATAAAAGGTTATATAAAACTTTAAAAATAAACCTATGGCTTGTAATAGACATTGGTCTAATTTTTTTCAAATTAAGTCATATTCAATTCTTACGAAATCTAAAATCTAGGCCGATATAACTTATTTACACCTCTAGTCTGTATGTTTTATGTGTATTATTTATATGTTTTATGTGTATTATTGCAGTTTAAAATATATTTGTAAAGAAAAGACAATATGTTTTTTTTCAACATATATTCATCTATGTTATTAATTTTTTTTTTCTCTATTATTTGACAGTCACCTTTTAGACGATAATGTGATATCTTAATGCCATATATTTTTAAACTCTCACAAAACATATCATGTCAACTAAGTTTTAAAAATAACCACAATGACTAAAATAATGAGAATTTTGAACACAAGTAGAGAGAATTTTAAAAATAACGAGACTTTTCCATTTTACAACCATGATTTTATTTTCCTCCACAACTGGAGTATCAAGCATATTTGCAAGAGTTGTTCTTATCTATTAATTAGCTGATTGTCACATAAAATTTTAGGTATAGTTTTTCTTAAGTTGTATTATATTTATAAATATCCTATTTTAAATTTGAACTCATTTTTTTAACCGTAACTTTTTGGATGTATTTTTATTTCTCTTACAAATATTGTTGGATT